>JAWQFJ010002870.1:22500-40000 GCA_034096865.1 Theodoxus fluviatilis
GACATTATATGCTGCAGTCCTGTAACAAAGACAAGAGAGTGACAAGAAGCAAGAAGGATGGAAACGCGTGTACAATTCATTAGAAAATGTATCTTGCAGACTTAGTAAGACTGTAGATCGCCGATTCAGATCACATTTTGATCGACAAGGAGGTGACGTATGACTGATGGAATCATGACTGACTGGATGCGTCATTCCAAACGTCAACAGGTGACGCTGAAGATCATGCCATCCTCTGCTCTGGTCAACGCCAGTTCAGGGGTCAAAAATCTAGCGTACCTGGATACCGACGCTGACCAGAACTGCACCATTTCTGGGAGCAAGTACGCAAACAGCCTCCGCTTGGACATCTCCAGCACTTCAGGACGTGAGTAAGCTTCCTTTCGTCTCTGTTGCTGACAGTCTGCCTCTAGATCTCAAGAGTTCTGGTTGTGCTTCACACGATGAAGACAATCTGTCATTAAGAAGACTTCCTTTGGAATGGAACCAGCGCAATCTCGATTACTACGATGACTTTCATGTCGATGAAGCGGTCTTTCTCTGTTAATTTCTCAGATTTTTGTGTGATTGGGAGAATGGGAAAACCATTCTGAAACTTTATGATTTTAACAAGTCTGTTATTTTTAGAAATACAAGAGATTGCTGGATATCAAACATAAATCCCAAGGGGAAAACGCCGATATTTGATATTAAACGATTTAATAACACTTTAGTTGTGACAATTATTTGGATAACATTTCGTGCAGACAAACATAGGGAAGTAGTTTTGTGGAAGAGCTTTTTGTCAGGTATAGTCATAATATGATGTGGAATATAACAATGACCGTACCGGTACTTTATTTTTCCTTGGATTAGACATACGGGTACGCTTGGTAAAAGCACGGTTGAAGTAACTCCGGCACACACAAAATCTATTTTAAAATCGGGGGGTTTACATGCATATATCGTGTGTGTGTTTGTGTTTGTGTGTATACGTACACACATACTCCCCTCCCCCTCCCCCCTCTCTCTCGCTTTCTCTCTCTCTCTCTATCTCTCTCTCTCTCTCTCTCTCTCTCTCACTTCTCTCTCTCTTTTACTCTCTCTCTCTCCCTCTCTCTATCTCTATCTCCGTCCATCCATCCCTCCCTCCCTCCCTCCCTCTCGCCCCTCTGTCTCTCTGGTTGTCTATCTGTCTGTCTGTCTGTCTGTCTGTCTGTCTGTCTGTCTGTCTGTCTGTCTGTCTGTCTGTCTGTCTGTCTGTCTGTCTGTCTGTCTGTCTGTCTGTCTGTCTGTCTGTATGTCTGTCTTGTCTGCCGTCTGTCGTCTTCTGCTGTCTGTCTGTCTGCTCGTTGCTCTATCTGCTTATTGTCTGTCATGTCGGGTTTCTGTCTGTCTGTCTGTCTGTCTGTCTGTCTGTCTGTCCTGTCTGTCTGTCGTTGTCTGACCGTGTCTGCCGCTCACTCTCTCTCTCGCTCTCTCTAAATATATATATATAATATCCCTTCCCTCCCGCCATCCACCTTTCCCCCCTCCTCCCTCCCTCTTCTCTCATCTCACTCTCTCTCTCTCTCTCTATATGATATATAGATATATACTATATATCTATATCTCCTATATATATATATATCAACTCTCCTCATCTTCTCTCTTTCTTTCTCCCTCCCTCCCTCCCTTCCCTGACCCTCCATCCCCTCCCCCATACTCCTTTTCTTCCCTCCCCCGTCCCTCCCCCGTGCCTCCCTCCCCCCACCCCCCCTCTCCCATCTTCCCCTCCCTCCCCCCCCTTCCGTCCAACCCCTGCCTCCCTCCCCTCCCTGCCTCCTCCCTCCTCCCTCCTCTCTACTCTCTTCCCCTCAAACCCCACCCCGCCCTCTCTTCGCTATCTCTCTCCGGCTCATCTCTCGGCTCTCTCTCTCTCTCCGATCTTCTCTCTCTCTCTCTCAAATATGATACACCACACACGCGCACGGCATCACGCACGCCACGCACGCAACACACACACACAGGAGAAAAAACCCAATACAACCACACACCACACACACACACACAATACACACCCCACACACACACACACACACACGAAAACACACACAGCAAATACAAGAAAACACATAAAAACACTCACAAGCAAAATGACACACACACGTCAACAGGCCAAAATACAAACATACACACTCACAGACACACATGCAAACACACAAACACACACAAACGCACACTCACACACACAAGCACACACACACATACACACACATATACACACAGACACACGCACACACATTCGAGTGCGCGCACGCACAGACACACACACACACACACACACGCACAGACACACACACACACACACACACGCACAGACACACACACACACATACGCACGCGCGCGCGCGCGTACACACAAAGAAACAAAAACATATGCACACACACTTGCACATAAACATACCCGCATGCACACATACATAAAAACGCGTACAGAAAAGCAGAAAGAAAAACAGACAGAAAGACAGACAGATGGACGGACGGACGGGGGATCTTGAAAATATGCATCCATGTTTTCTTACTTGCATGTTTGTTTTGTTTTCACATATGCCTGTCTTGCACAATGTCTCTCCTGAAATCCTGTATTTTTATAGCACTCTATGATATAATCGTATATTGCTTTTTGAAAAAAACAATATCTCAACTAACACACTTGCAATTAATGCGGCCGACGATTTTTTTCTCCCCTTCATCTTTCACTGCATATCACTTCAGCGATCAAAGGGAACATCACTTTTACGGGGACAGTGCCCCCCTACACACGGGAGGGCTACCTGTACACCGTCACTTGCTGCAAGGTGAACACCAGTTCGGACAACAACAGCACAGAATGCGGCATAAGCACCAACGCCAGCTTCGTCCTGCACGTGCAGCCTGACACCGTGGTCTTCGTGGAAGGAGTCTCGGGTGAGTTTCTTGACGTGGTCCTCAGTCAGCAGCGTCAGAGTTTAGAGAGCTGTCCTGTCTCCTTGTCCCATTGTCTTCTCACACTGTCCTCGATGTTATGGTAATATGCTTCTCTCTCTCTCTCTCTCTCTCTCTCTCTCTCTCTCTCTCTCTCTCTCTCTCTCTCTCTCTCTCTCTCTCTCTCTCCACCCTCTCCCACCCACCCACCCTATTACTTTCATTCTTTCTTCCCTTCCTCCAGCCCCCCCCCCCCTTCCTCTCTCCCACCCACCCATCCTCTTACTCTCATTCTCTTTCTTCCCTTCCCTCCCCCAACCCCCCCCCCCCTCTCTCTCTCTCTTACCACATTTGAATATTTTGCCTCAAGGGCTAAAGGTAAGAAAGGCACTACTGCCTAATTCACTACCCTTGTAAAATAAAGTTCGTTCGTTCGTTCTCTCTCCCTCCCTCCCTCCCCCGTCTGTTTGTCTTTTTGTCTCTCTGTCTCTGTGTGTCTGGCTGCCTGGCGGGCTGTCTGCCTGTGTGTGTGTCTGTGTGTCTGTCTGTGTTTCTGTATGTGTGGCTGTCTGTCTGTCTCTCTGTCTCCGTCTATCGCCCTGCCGGTTGATCTGTCTGTCTGTCATTTTGTCTGTCTTTGTGTCTGTCTGTCTGTCAGTGTTTGAAGGGTTGGGAAGCTCCTGTAAATACTTTTTGTCTTTTTGCTTTGGTCCGTCTTAGACGTTTATACCAAAGCTAACGACACAAGGTTGCAACCAATATAACATCCCACATTGTCACGATATTTAAATAAACCCAGATTTCTCCGTCCCAGGGATAGAACCACGGCACTGCGCCTCGCACATCGTCCAACCCCGCTTGCATGAGCACACGATCAGCCCCCCAGCCTCTACTCGCTTGTTGAAACCATGTCTTTAGACAGGCGGAGATGGGCGAGCATGCTTTGGGGTTGGACGATGTGCGAGGCGCAGTGCCGTGGTTCTATCCCTGGGACGGAGAAATCTGGGTTTATTTCAATTTCTGTCCGTGTGTCTGTCCGTGTGTGTGTCTGTCTGTCCGTTAGACTGTCTGTCCGCCCATCCGTCCACCACCCTGCCGGTTGATCTGTCTGTCATTTTGTCTGTCTGCCTGAATGTGTGTCTGTGTGTCTTTGTGTGTGTGTGTGTCTGTCTCTCTGTCTGTCTGCCTGACTGCCTGCATGCCTGCCTGCTTGTCTCTCTGTCTCTCTGTCTGTCCCTCTGACTCTCTGTCTCTGTGTGTATGTGTGTCTATCTGTATATATGTCCCTCTGTCTGTCTGGCTGCCTGGCGGGCTGTCTGCCTGTGTGTGTGTCTGACTGTTTGTGTGTGTGTCTGTCTGTGTGTCTGTCGGTCTGTGTGTCTGTATGTCTGTGTGTGTGTTTGTGTCTGTCTGTCTGTCTGTGTGTCTGTCCCTCTGGCTCTGTGTGTCTGTCTGTCTGTGTGTCTGTCTGTCTGTCTGTCTGTCTGTCGTCTGTCTATCTGCTGTCTGTCTGTCTGTCTGTCTGTCTGTCTGTGTGTCTGTCTGTCTGTCTGTCTTTCTGTGTGTCTGTCTGTCTGTCTGTCTGTCTGTGTGTCTGTCTGTCTGTCTGTCTGTCTGTCTGTCTGTCTGTCTGTCTGTCTGTCTGTCTGTCTGTCTGTCTGTGTGTCTGTCTGTCTGTCTGTCTGTCTGTCTGTCTGTCTGTCTGTCTGGTCTGTCTGTCTGCCTGTCTGTCTGTCTGTCTGTCTATGTCTGTCTGTCTGGCTGTGTCTGTCTGTCTGTCGTGTGTCTGTCTGTGTCTGTCTGTCTGTGTGTCTGTCTGTCTGTGTGTCTGTGTGTCTGTCTGTCTGTCTGTCTGTCTGTTTCTCTGTCTGTCTGTCTGTCTGTCTGTGTGTCTGTCTGTGTGTCTGTCTGTCTGTGTGTCTGTCTGTGTGTCTGTCTGTGTCTGTCTGTGTGTCTGTATCGTCTGTCTGTCTGTCTGTCTGTGTGTTCTGTCTGTCTTCTTGTTGTCTGTCGTGTCTGTGTGTCTGTCTGTCGTCTGTTGCCTGTCTGTCTTCTGTCTGTCGGTCTGTCTGTCTGTCTCTGTATCTGTATGTCTGTATGTGTGTCTGCGTGTCTGTGTGTCTGTCTGTCTGTCTGTCCGTCTGTCTGTCTGTCTGTCTGTCTGTCTGTCTGTCTGTCTGTCTGTCTGTCTGTCTCTGTCTGTCTGTCGGTCGGTCTCTCTGTGTGTCTGTCTGTCTGTGTGTGTGTATGTGTGTCTGTGTGTCTGTCTGTCTGTGTGTCTATCTTTCTCTCTCCCCTCTCTCTCTCTCTATCTATCTCTCTGAGCTTTGCTCTAAAACGTACCAATAACTGGACGACAAAGGATGTATCCAAATACATATATTATGCTCTGAAGAGAAGAGAAGGAATGTGCCAGCTATGTAGCAACCTCATGAATATATCAACCGCTAAACGATTTGTATTTTTGATCCGTGTAAGAAAATATGAATTATATTCTTTGATATACTATTGCTTTTAAATGGGTAGTCGGCTTGTGATTAAAATAGCTCAGTTTTCTCTCACTCTCTATTAGAGACTCCATGCCGCTTCGAGTCAATTCATTGGAAGGAGAAACTGGAAGCACTAAATACCGCTGTATTCAAACTTTCGTCGTGGATCTAAATTCAACATTTAATGTGTATATGTAGCTGTATATGTATTTGTATATTTGAAACATGAGATGGGTCGTCGGCCTGAATAAAAGCTTATGAAATCAATCAACTCTCTCTCTCTGTCTCTCTCTCTCTCTCTTGCTCTCTCTCTCTCTCTCTCTCTTGCTCTCTCTCTCTCTCTCTCTCTCTCTGTCTCTCTCTCTCTCTGTCTCTCTGTCTCTCTCTCTCTCGCTCTCTTGCTCTTTCTCTATCTCTCTCTCTCTCTCTGTGTCGTTCACTCAACCGTTTGCACTATCACATCTGACTTCTGTCAAGGTGCAAAATGCCCATTTCATGTAAGCGTCGTCAACATATCCAGTTGCACAGGTGTCATGGATCAAACAAGTGCTTACAAATCTTGCAGAAGATTACCTGCAGCTGATTGTTGTACTTACTACATGTTTGGTCTATCTCTGCAGACGAAACATATGTGAAAGACGCCCAAACGATTGGTTTCAACGAGAACTTGTACGAGGCCATAACCGAGCCCTTGGCAAATACAGCAAAACTCAAATTCAGCTTTTCAGGAACCGGTGGTTACTATGACTACTTCAGCATCAATCCAGGTGAGGTCACTATCACGTGACAACATATCAATCCAGGTGAGGTCACTATCACTTGATAACATGATGAACAAAGATTAGTCAGAGAGATATATGGACGAAATGTTAAAGCAGGTTCATGAGTTTTGGTGAAGGTTACGACATATAATCCTGATGACTAGAGCCTGTGTGTGAAAACTGCATGTCTTGAATTGTGTAAGCGTAGGGCACTAAACACATGACTGACTTCAGAACACACAGATACACTGACAGTGTTAACAATTTTAAAAGCTTTGTTATGAACCATATCACAGCAAATTATTGCATTGTATGCTATTCATGAGCAGTACACTATATGTTGCTAGCTTGCTTCTTTTCGTTCTGAGGGTGTATTTTCTTTGTTGCTGTCTTGCTTGTTCGCTGACTGTCTCGCGTGCTCGTGTTGATTTGGTTGCATTTACTTTGGTTTGGTTTGGTTTGATTTGGTTTGCTGTCATTTCACTCGTCTCTCGCTAGTTTCGTTTGTTTTCGTTTGCCTTGGCTTGCTACAATTTGGATTGATTTTTTAAATATTTTGTCTTATCCCTCCAGGTTTACTGGAGGTCCTGCAGACTTTATCCCTCCAGGTTTACTGGAGGTCCTACAGACTTTATCTGTCTGTCTGTCTGTCTGTCCCGACTCAACGGCTGATTTCTCAAAAACTACTGGACGGATTTCCTTGACATTTTGCACACTAACTGGAAGTTAGGTCCGATTGAATGTATCAAATTTTCAGAATCGAGGCTTGAAGAGAAAGTGGTTTTTAAGGTCGTACACTCGACATCGCCTCCCCAAATACTCCATTCATGGAATGGCCAAATTGCGAAATGTGTGACGTCATCAACAACGTGACGTCATTTGCGAGTAGAGTTTTGAGGATAATGAATTTCGTACACTCGGAAGCACCTCCCTAGATAGTCAATAGATGTAAGAGCCTAATCGAGTCAAACTCTTTTCCTACGTTCACAAAACAACATTTGGCTTCTTCGTATGATGAACGTCTACCAGCAGACGCAAAAGAGCGATACTACGCTGTGTTGGCTTAAAATTCATTCCATTTGTGAACTAGCTTGTTGCCGGCTGTATCGAGCTTGTGTGTTCGTGTAGGCCTACTCAAAAGTCAAAATCACAGTCGTCTCCGAAACAAGGAATAATCAGAGTAAGGGGGAAAACATTTCGTTTGTTTTGTTTTGTTCTTGCAGCACTTCAAAGATGGTGTGTAGGTCTGTGACTGTCTGTCTCCATGTGTTTTGTGGTGTGTAGGTCTGTGACTGTCTCCATGTGTTGTGGTGTGTAGGTCTGTGACTGTCTCCATGTGTAGTGGTGTGTAGGTCTGTGACTGTCTACATGTGTTGTGTGGTGTGTAGGTCTGTGTCTGTCTCTCTCCATGTGTTGTGTGGTGTGTAGGTCTGTGACTGTCTCCATGTGTTGTGGTGTGTAGGTCTGTGACTGTCTCCATGTGTTGTGGTGTGTAGGTCTGTAACTGTCTACATGTGCTGTGTGGTGTGTAGGTCTGTGTCTGTCTCTCTCCATGTGTTGTGTGGTGCGTAGGTCTGTGACTGTCTCCATGTGTTGTGGTGTGTAGGTCTGTGACTGTCTGTCTCCATGTGGTGTGTAGGTCTGTGACTGTCTGTCTCCATGTGTTGTGTGGTGTGTAGGTCTGTGACTGTCTCCATGTGTTGTGTGATGTGTAGGCCCCAAGCTAAAAGACACATTTTTGTATGATTTATTGTGTTTTTTTAATGCCAAAACCTGGAGGTTCAGCGCCAGCGGTTTTTATCTGTCTGTCTGTCTGTCTGTGTGTCTGTCCCGACTTAACGGCTGATATCTCAAAAACTACTGGACGGATTTCCTTGACATTTTGCACACTTACTGGAAGTTAGGTCCGATTGAATGTATCAAATTTTCAGAATCGAGGCTTGAAGAGAAAGTGGTTTTTTAAGGTCGTAAACTCGAAAGCACCTCCCTAAATAGTCGATTGATGGAATGGCGAAATTGCGAAATGTGTGACGTCATCAATAACTTGACGTAATTTTTATTTGTCCGTCTGCCTGTCAGTCCCGACTTAACGGCTGATATCTCAAAAACTGCTGGACGGATTTCGTTGACATTTTGCACACTTACTGGAAGTTAGGTCCGATTGAATGTATCAAATTTTCAGCATCGAGGTTTGAAGAGAAAGTGGTTTATTTAGGTCGTAAACTCGAAAACCTCCCCCTGAGATTTCAATTGACGGAATAGCCAGTGTGGTCAAACAGAGTTATCTTTTCCTACTAAAACTAAAACTCTTTTTTGTTTCAACTGTGCAGTGTGCGAGTGTTGGAATGCTTTGTATGAATGTAGACTTTTCATTGTAAACGCCATGAGCTTGCCTATTAGGGAAGGTATGGGCGTATAAGTAGTCTGTATTATTATTATTATTATTATTATTATTATTATTATTATTATTATTATTATTATTATTATTATTATTATTATTATTATTATTATTATTATTGTGCGTGAATGAGTACGAATGCTGCAATGCACATGTCTGGGGTGAACATCTATAATACACCTCCTCCTCTGTGTGACTGTGTGAGTGTTAATTCAGCGTCTATGACATGCCAAAGCAAAACAAAACATGTCATAATAGGAGCTTCCTGAACCTATCCATCATGTTTAAAATATATGGTCGATTGTTTCCTGGGCCGATAGCTTGCAAGGGGGTTTAGGGAAAAGAACGTTATAAATGCTTTACAAACACTCCGTCATGTCAATTCTCTAATGGCTCAGCTGGTAGAGCGTTGGACTCTTGGTCATGCATGACCAGGTTCGATTCTGCGCTGAAACTTTTTTTCTCTCTCTTTTTTCGAGAGGTTGTGGGTTCGAAACCGACCTGGTTTTTTGTGATTTTATGTGTGTGTGTTTTTCCCCCCTCTTTTCTCGAGAGGTTGCGGGTTCGAATCCGATCTTTTTCCCTTTTTTTAATGCCAAAACCTGGAGGTTCAGCGCCAGCGGTTTTTATTAAGTTTGATTCGATTTGGTTGGGTTCGATTGCCTGCTTTACTGTGCTTTATCAACCTTTTTTTGGTTTGTTTTTTGTTCTAACGTCTTATCGTTTCCTGATTGGGCATTGGTTTTGTTTGTGGAATCCCTTGTTACTTTGTAAACAACCGTGGGTATTGCTGTTCAGCTGTGTGCTTTGTGCTTCCTACACGTAGGCTTCATAGCCCCCAGTACGTGCTGAACGCATGCCTGCTGCAGTCATTGCCCGAAACCTCGCAGACGTAATATTATCGTCACACACTAGTTCCATCGCTACAAGTACAACGAAGCCGAGGTGACGCCAAATACGCCTTTATTTGATATGTCTTCATTTTGCGACAACTGTATCCTCCCGTTTCCATTTTCCAACAAACAGACACGGGTGTGATTTCGTCCAGCGCAACAAATAGTTTCAAGGACATCAATGCCACCTCAGTGCGACTCGGCATCGACGTTGAGCAGACAGGTTCCTCTCCCTCCAGCTACAAGGGCTTCATCCTCACCGTCCACATCAAGAGTGAGTCATCCAGGCAGATTCCGCTGAATGAGAGGAGGAGGAGGAGGAGGAGGAGGAGGAGGAGGAGGAGGAGAGAGGAGGAGGAGGGGAGGAGGAGGAGAGGAGGAGAGAGGGGGGTAAGGGGATGGAGGAGGGCAAGAGAGGAGGAGAAGAAGGAGGAGGAGAAGGAGGAGGAGGAAGGAGGAGGAGGAGGAGGAGGAGGAGGAGGAGGAGGAGGAGGAGGAGGAGGAGGAGGTAAGGGGAGGAGGAGGGAGGAGGAGGAGAGAGGAGAAGGAAAATGGAGGAGAGGAGGAGGAGGAGGAGGAGGAGGAGGAGGAGGAGGAGGGAGGAGAAGAGGAGGAGGAGGAAGAGGGGGGAGGAGGCGGAGGAGGAGGAAGAGGAGGAGGAGGAGGAGGAGGAGGAGGAGGAGGAGGAGGAGGAGGGAGGAGGGGAGACGGGAAGAAGGGAGAGGAGGAAAGGGGGGGGGAGGGGAAAGATTGGAGGGGTTTTAGAAGGGTAAAGGGAAGGGGAAGATGAAAAGGAGAGTAGGGGAAGTAGAGGTAATAGAAGGAGTAGGAGGAGGTAGGAAACTGGAGGAGGAGGAGGAGGAGGAGGAGGAGAGGGCAGAGGAGGAGGAGGAGGAGAGGGGAGAGGAGAGGCCAGAGGAGGAGGAGGAGGAGGAGGAGGCGGAGGAGGAGGGGGTAAAGGGGATGGAGGGAGGGCGAGAGAGGAGGGGAAGGAGAAGGAGGAGGAGAGGCGGAGGAGGAGGAGGAGGGAGGAGGAAGGGAGGAGGAGGAGGAAGGAGGAGGGAGGAGAGAACGAGGAGGAGGAGGACGAGGGGGAGGGCGGAGGAGAAGGAGGAGGAGGAGGAGGAGGAGGAGGAGGAGGAGGAGGAGGAGGAGGAGGAGGAGGGGAGACGGGGAAGAAGGGAGAGGAGGAAAGGGGGGGAGGGGAAAGATTGGAGGGGTAGAAGGGTAAAGGGAAGGGGAAGATGAAAAGGAGTAGGGAGTAGAGGAATAGGAGGAGAAGGAGGAGGAGGAATTACGTGGAGGAGGAGGAGAAGGAGGAGGAGGAGGAGGAGGAGGAGGAGGAGGAGGAGGAGGAGGAGGAGGAGGAGGAGGAGGAGGAGGAGGAGGAGGAGGAGGAGGAGGAGGAGGAGGAAGAGGAGGAGGAGGAGGAGGAGGAGGAGGAGGAGGAGGAGGAGGAGGAGGAGGAGGAGGAAGAGGAGGAGGAGGAGGAGGAAGAGGAGGGGGAGGGGGAGGGGGAGGGGGAGGGGTAGGGGGAGGGGGAGGGGGAGCGGGAGCAGAAGGAGGAGGAGGAGGAGGAGGAGGAGGAGGAGGAAGAGGAGGAGGAGGAGGAGGAGGAGGAGGAGGAGGAGGAGGAGGAGGAGGAGGAGGAGGAGGAGGAGGAGGAGGAGGAGGAGGAGGAGGAGGAGGAGGAAGGGGGAGGAGCAGAAGGGGGAGGAGGAGGAGACGTTATACAATAGCACATTTCACCCGAATCTAGACTAATGCGATATGGAAACGTTTCTATTAATTGAATTAAAAGAATGAGGAGCAACATTAGAGGCAGTTCCTGAACGTTATGTCTGCTTCTGCCTTTCTTTTCGCAGACATCAACACGGCACCTGTGGCAGATTTCGATGTGTCCGAGGTGACCATACTGGAAACCGTGGGTCTAGGCACCATTGTGGCCAAGCTCAATGTCACCGACCCCCAAAAGAACGACTTGACTCCCACGTGCACTGTCAGCCCCAGCAATGGAGACGGATTCTTCAAGCTCCAGGGTAGGTATCGATCAAAATGCATCGAGATCAAATTAAGGCCAACTATACCAAACCAAACCAACTGTTACGGGGATCCACAAACGAAATAACAAGGTCCCAGGGTTACGTACATGTCTTTGTAGTCAATCATAAAAACATGCCCGTAACAGGGGTAGAAAAGAAAAATAAAAGTAAAGAGAATGCTATATTGATATCTGGCTTAACCACAACATCCTCGACAACCTCAATCTCATAAAATGTACACCTATTCTTCTCCTAGTTCACTCCCCAATGGGAAAAAACACAAACACACAGCAGCACAAGTAAAATATTGGTCAGCCCTCTATTATAAACATAAAAACAGTATCGGTCAGCCTTCTACTATTATAAACATAAAACACGCAGATCAGCCCTTGACAAGTAAAACTATTGACCCGAATAAAAGGTTTTGCACCAACCTTCCACCTCTGCCCGCGCTCTGCCTCTCTCTCTCTCTCTTCTCTTCGTCTTCTTCTCTCTTCTCTTCGTCTGCTTCTTTCTTCTCTTCGTCTGCTTCTTTCTTCTCTTCATCTGCTTCTTTCTTCTCTTCATCTTCTTCTTTCTTTTCTTCGTCTTCTGCTTTACTCAGCAGGCGGACCGAGCTCTATCTTCTCTCCTCTCCATACGCAGACTCTAGGCAGCCTGTAGGCAGACTGACGGCAGACGGACGGCTGACCATCCTCTCCTCTCTCCTTTCAGTAGGCAGACTCGAGGCAGACTTCACCAACGTTGCCCTCTCTTCTCCTCTCAGTAGGCAGACTCAGGCAGACTGACCTCTTCTTGTCTCCTCCCCTCTCCGTAGGCAGACTGTCGGTAGCCTAATCTCTTCTCCTCTTCTTTCCTTACTTCACTGTAGGCAGGCTGGTCTCTCCTCTCTCCTTCCAGCACACCGACTTAGGCAGACTGCACCAACGTTGCTCTCTCCTGTCCTCTCAGTAGGCAGACTAACGGCAGACTCTTTCCTCTCGCTAACATTCTCAGAATCAACTCACGACCTCACCACTATTCAGATCTCAGAGCAAACATCGCTCACCACCCTCGGGTCAGAACTCAATTTCTACTCACTCCAACCTTACATTGCAAATCCCACACAGCCTTCGGATCACCAACCAACAAAACCCAAGTTCATCTCAAGTAAGACACCTCCGAAACGCATTTCCCCATTACACCAACCTAAACCAATTCAACCCAACCCAAACCAAACCTTACCAACCAAACCAAATCTAACCAAACCAAACCAAACCAAACCAGTTCAATCCAAACCAAACCAATCCAACCAAACGAACGAAAACGTTCAACTCGTAGTGACTTTATCGTAGTAAGTGATCTGATTTAACCGAAGCCGAGGTGGTATCCATGTTGTTGTGACGATGCTCACTCACTGTTTTAAGAGGCAGACACTTAATATCTACATTAAGTTTGCAACCATACGTATGACATTCCTGGATGAGTTTCTCTATTCAGCCACACGACGCTGTTAAATGAACGAAAAAACGAATGAACGAATGAATTAACAAATCGGTTAAAGAATGAATGAATAAATGAATGAATGAATAAATGAATGAATGAATGAATGAATGAATGAATGAATGAATCCAACGTTATCAACCATGGGAGCAAATTTGGCAAAGATGCCGATCTAACATTTAGCACTTGAGTACATACATTACACTACCAACATAAATGCAAACGCAATAAAATATTAAAACATTCAGAAACAGAGGCAATAATAAAATTCGTTTCATTCATACAATGTAAATATTTTGATGACGTACTTTGAGTTGTATTTTTTCAAATTGTTTAAAGGTATTTGCATGAACGAAACTTCAAACTCCAGCGGAAGGTGCAAACAGTATTTCATCAGGATGCGAGTTCCACACTATTACACCCAAGTAAAGGCGGCTCTTAACTGTGCAAACACTCGGTCCGCGAACCAGGCTCGCAGAGATCGGTAGACCTGGTTTGAAGTTCCCAAAGCTTGTTCTCCGAACGTTATGAAGCTGTCCTCTAGTCGGGCGCACAAACCGCCATTATTTTCTTTGGTTGGCATGCGAAACTTTCATTTTGAGAATTACTGACACACAAACGAAGAATCCGTGACCAAATAACATTAATCATTTCTCAAAGCACTATGTAGAATACATCCATATTTTATTCAAATCGCTACATTATTCAAATCGCTACATTATTCAAATCGCTACATTATTCAAATCGCTACATTATTCAAATCGCTACATTATTCAAATCGCTACATTATTCAAATCGCTACATTATTCAAATCGCTACATTATTCAAATCGACATGTGGGATGAAGAATCATCCAGTCAAAAGTCAGGCCTCAGAGATAAACAATATGTATGTATTTACAGAGATAAACAATACTATATGGTTTATATGTAGCCGAGTGGTTCTGACAGACAACTCGGACTGAGACGCATATATCAGTAGTCTGACATGAAACAAAACATGAGTTCGTCCGAGCCACTTGACTCGGAAAGCGTTCGCAGGGGATCGCTTCATATTTGCCGGACAAGTCCGTGTAGCTAGGAAGAGGCTTAAGACAAGTCTGTGTAGCTAGGAAGAGGCTTAAGACAAGTCCTTGTAGCTAGGAAGCGGCTTAAGACAAGTCCGTGTAGCTAGGAAGAGGCTTAAGACAAGTCCGTGTAGCTAGGAAGTGGCTTAAGACAAGTCCGTGTAGCTAGGAAGAGGTTTAAGACAAGTCCGTGTAGCTAGGAAGAGGCTTAAGACACGTCCGTGTAGCTAGGAAGAGGCTTAAGACAAGTCCGTGTAGCTAGGAAGAGGCTTAAGACAAGTCCGTGTAGCTAGGAAGAGGCTTAAGACAAGTCCGTGTAGCTAGGAAGAGGCTTAAGACAAGTCCGTGTAGCTAGGAAGAGGCTTAAGACAAGTCCGTGTAGCTAGGAAGAGGCTTAAGACAAGTCCGTGTAGCTAGGAAGATGCTTAAGACAAGTCCGTGTAGCTAGGAAGATGCTTAAGACAAGTCCGTGTAGCTAGGAAGAGGCTTAAGACAAGTCCGTGTGGCTAGGAAGAGGCTTAAGACAAGTCCGGGTAGCTAGGAAGCGGCTTAAGACAAGTCCGTGTAGCTAGGAAGAGGCTTAAGACAAGTCTGTGTAGCTAGGAAGAGGCTTAAGACAAGTTCGTGTAGCTAGGAAGAGGCTTAAGACAGCCCAATGTCTGCAGACTGCCCAGCAGCACGCTCACGAGGTCGTGGAAGGTAAAGTGGTCGGGCAGTCTGACTGTTCTCTCATGGAGAGTGAGTTTTCATCGGTGCCTGATGCCCATGCATGCACTGTCGGAGTGGCTGGCAGCTTTCTATAATAATAATAATCATAATCATAATCATAATCATAATCATAATCATAATAATAATAATCATAATAATAATAATAATAATAATAATAATAATAATAATAATAATAATAATAATAATAATAATAATAATAATAATAATAATAATAATAATAATAATAATAATAATAATAATAATGAATAGCATTTGTATAGCGCACTTCTGTACAACTCAATGCGCTTTCTATGAATGTACCAGTAGAGTCCCACCTACCCTGATGCGCTCCTTTGTACCCCCTGTAGCCTGGGGGTAAGACTAGACCCCCTGTATTCTGGGGTTAAGACTTGAACCCCAGTAGCCTGGGGGTAAGACTTGACCCCCTGTAGCCTGGGGGTAAGACTTGACCCCCTGTAGCCTGGGGGTAAGACTTGACCCCCTGTAGCCTGGGGGTAAGACTTGACCCCCTGTAGCCTGGGGGTAAGACTAGACCCATCGCGTCTCCATACGTGACTCCAAAGCTAATAACAAAGGGAGACTGAGACCCTCTTGCTCTTACTCCAAGCAGCGCTGATGATTTTCTAGTAAATGGCTTTACAGAGTCTTCAGAGTTGTATAGGTCGTGGAGCTTAATACTTTTATAATTAATTTATTCATTTATTCATCAATTCATTCATTCATCTTTGCTGCCGATGGTGTGTCTTTTGTCGACGCAGGCAACACGGTGGTGGTGGCCACTGCGGGCAAGTTCAATCCTCTGGACACGGACACGGACACCTACACCATGACCTGTGTGGTCAAGGACAGCCTGGGCCTGAACTCCACCGACACCCTGGTCATCCATGTGGCCAACGTCAACCAACCCCCAGTCTTCGTCCAGAAACCCAGCACCTGCTTCCTGATGGAGTCCGCGGTGGGTAGATGTCAAATAAGAGGCTGAGATGGCTTTGAGGTGAAAGATGAGGAAGAGATGAAGATGGGAAGGAGGGTGGGAGGAAGGTGGGGGTTGGGAGGAGGGAGGATGAGTAAACCAATCCATTTACCGACAGATTAGTCAGTCTGTCTGTCTGTCTGTCTGTCTGTCTGTCTGTCTGTCTGTCTGTCTGTCTGTATGTCTGTCTGTCTGTCTGTCTGTCTGTCTGTCTGTCTGTCTGTCTGTCTGTCTGTCTGTCTGTCTGTCTGTCTCTCTGTCTGTTTGTCTGTCTGTCTGTCTGCCTATCAGTCCGTCAGTCAGCCAATCATTCAGTCAATCAGTCAATCTATCAACCGATCAATCTATTAGTCATTCAGTCTGTCTGTCAGTCGGTCAGTCAGTTATTCATTCATTCAATTACTCATCCAATCACTCATTCACTCGCTTGCTCGCTCGCTCACTCACTCATCTCGCTCACGCAATCACTCTGCTAACTGAAACGTTCATCAAGTCAGTATGCCAGTTCGTCAGTTAATATGTCAGTTCGCGCGGTAGTGAAAGAGTATGGGAAACAGCTTTGAAAGAGACTCCCTGAGCGGAGAAACGTCCTGATGACGCAGTCTGTGGGGTTTGTGGGGCGCCGTGACCAGCACCACAGCCATCGAGACCGGAACAGCCCCACACTGATGACAACACGGGCAGATGGTCGGATGTAGGGGTAGGGGCCGCTATTGCGGAGGGCCGCTATTGTGGAGGGCCGCTATTGTGGAGGGCCGCTATTGTGGAGGGCCGCTATTGCGGGGGGCCGCTATTGCGGAGGGCCGCTATTGCGGAGGGCCGCTATTGCGGGATTTTTTTAATAACAAAAGTTCTTAGGCCATTTTGATTCTTTTGTTCTAAAACGCATAAAAAACAATAATATTTTTGTTACTTTTTTCCCGAAACCTTCTATTGCGGGGGGCCGCTATTGCGGGATTTTTTTGGTCAAAAGTTCTTCAGGCCATTTTGATTCTTTTGTCCTAAAACGCATAAAAACCATACAATATTTGTTACTTTATTTGGAAAAAACTTACGATTTTTTTTCGGGTTTTATCAATAACGGATGAAGCTTTATAGTCTAACTCCATCCCACGTTTGACTCTCAACGGGTGGTCCCTACGCCCTAACTCCAGGGCCCGACGCTGATGTTGGACACAAACGTGACAAAAAGTAACGCGTCCGGGTTTAGGTGAAACTCCCCGGACAGGCTAAGTCAGTCAGGCGGGGTGGCGAGTGCGGCCTAGGCTGAGCGCTATCGGTAAAACCCGAAAACATTTATAAGTTTTTCCCCAAAAATAGGAACAAATATTTTATGGTTTTTTGTGCGATTTAGGACAAAGAATCAAAATGGCCTGAAGAACTTTTGACCAAAAAAATCCCGCAATAGAAAAAAAACGAAAACATTTCTAAGTTTCGAAAAAAGTCACAAAAAATTATGTTTTTTTAGGCGTTTCAGGACAACAGAATCAAAATGGTCTAAGAACTTTTGTTTAAAAAAAAATCCCGCAATAGCGGCCCTCCGCAATAGAGAGCCGACCCCGGATGTAGAGAGGGCCAGGAAAGATGACCCAGAGTCACAGACGTGAATATGCACACTGCAGACACACATGACATAGATAAGTGCACAACAATGAACACACACATGCAGAAATGCTGCACGCAAGGATGTTACGTGATTACTCGTTACTTTCATTGCTATGAATATGCGCACTCCAGCATTC
>JAWQFJ010002870.1:42500-55000 GCA_034096865.1 Theodoxus fluviatilis
TCTAGAAGCAGCTGTTGGATACCGGACAAGCTGAGTCCATGTCGGGGTGGAAGGAGACCCCAAATCCAACGCTGCTCTCCCTGGTGGTGGGGTATCTGTTTTGCTGATGGAATTATACAGACAATGTTCTTTAGCTATGGTTATACATGCTTCTAAGAGATTTCACTAGACCTCACATCACATCGAGCTATATGATATTCCACGTTGTGATTACGTAAACAAAACACGCAGATCTTTTCTAACGTTGACAGGTTTTGTTTGTGAATTTAAAAAATGGAAGTTTGTTTGTTTGTTTGTTTATTTATTACTGAATTTAAAGCAAAAACTGCCTACGAATATGTGTACGATACACACGATGTAAACCTACCTCACCGGGCACTAACTTTTGATTGCGTGTTTGCACAGTTGTGTAACACATTTAAAACCAAGTAGAAATGTGCGAGGTGGGCTAGGTGAAGGACGGGTAATTGAGGGTGAGGAAAGAGGTACAGGCCGTCGTGAATAACATGTGTCAGAAAGGATACTCACGTTGGTGTTTCACGTAAATTGTACTTTCCTTTGCCTCAATTGTACATCTTGTCAGCTGAAGTAAGGAGATCCACATTCCGTAGACAGACGTCAGGTATCGGGGAGCTCCGATGTACTCCGAAGAACTCCGAAGAGAGCCAAAAACGGCGCCTCAGTAATGCTCTTTGTAAAACGGACAACCACTCCACGGTGGCACCTGCTGTTTGGAGCGACCTCTGCAGAGGTTAAATCATTTTCAATCGTACACTATTTTGTTCTTTCATTCATCCGTTCATTCGTTCATTCCTCTCTTCATTCATTCATTCATCATTCATTCATTCATTCATTCGCTCATCCATTCACTCATTCATTCATTCCAGGACAAGCATGGACATACAGCCACAACCAGCGTGACGGTCTCCATACAGGACAGCAACGACAACGCCCCAGAGTGCGCCAACGACGTGACGTCAGCCACCTGGGGTCAGGGGTCGGGCAGCAAACCCGCCGTCACTGTCAAGGCCACGGACAATGACCTGTCGTCCAACTACAGCAAGATCACCTACAAAATGGCGGACGGCTCCTCCTCCTCCCTCGACGTCAACGCCGACACGGGAAACATCGAAATGAAATCGGTAGGACGATGGTTAGAGAACTGGGGGACTTCACTATTTCACTTATTCCATTGAAAATGTGAGTGAGTGGGTGGGTGGGTGGGTGGGTGAGTGTGTGGGTGGGTGGGTGGGTGGGTGAGTATGTGGGTGGGTGGAGTGCTTAACTGTTTCTTTCTACGTTCATCACTGCGTATTTTCTACATAATGTGTCTCTCTATCCGTCAGACTTTCAGTGTGTTTTTACCTCTTTCACTCGCTCCGTTTGCATCCTCCTTCTCACCTTCGTCCTCCTCCTCCGTAGTTTTGTCTTCCCCGTGCTCCTCCCCGTGCTTCTCCTCGTGGTTCTCCTCGTGCTCCTCGTGCTCCTCCTCCTCCTCCTCCTGCTGCTCCTGCTGCTCCTGCTGCTCCTGCTCATCCTGCTCCTCCTCCTGCTCCTCCTGCTCCTCCTGCTCCTCCTGCTCCTATTGTTCCCCCTGCTCCTCCTGCTCCCCCTGCTCCTCCTGCTCCTTCTGCTTCTCCTGCCTCTCCTGCCTCTCCTGCTCCTCTTGCTCCTCCTGCTCCTGCTGCTCCTGCTGCTCCTCCTGCTCCTTATGCCCCTCCTGCTCCTCCTTCTCCTCCTGCTCCTCCTCCCTATCCTCCTCTTCCTGCTCCTCCTGCTCCTCCTCCTCCCTATCCTCCTCCTCCTGCTCCTCTTCCTCCTTATCCTCCTCCTTATCCTCCTCCTCCGCCTCCTTATCCTCATCCTCCTCCTTATCCTCCTTATCCTCCTTCTCCTTCTTTTATTTTCCCCCTTTTCTACCACTACTACTGCTGCTGCTGCGACGTCTACTACTACTACTACTACTACTACTACTACTACTACTACTACTACTACTACTACTACTACTACTACTACTACTACTGCTGCTGCTAGCTCTGCCGTGTCTCTCCAGGGCACGTACAAAGACAGCGTGGAGAAGATTCACTACCTGTACGTGGTGGCCTCGGACGGCGGGAAGCCTCCTCTGTCAACCACTTGCACCGTGGTGATCGTCCAGACCACAACTACCACCACTACCACCACCACCACCACTACCACCACCACAGTGGCGACACCTGTCGTCATACAGAGGACAGACACCTCCAGCACCAGCTCCTCCTCCTCCAGCTACGACCTGTTTGGGTCCCCAGGGAGCATCGCGCTCTTCTCGCTGCTGATGCTGGGGCTCCTGGCAGGACTGGCTGCTGCTGCCTACGGCCTGTACCGCTGCTGCTGCAGGAGCACTCAGTAGTAAGTGAACACCTTAGTGCTTTGTGTAGAGTGAGTGAACAACTTAGTGCTTCGTGTAGAGTAAGTGAACACCTTAGTGCTTCGTGTTCAATGAGTGAACATGTAGTGCTTCGTGTACAATGAGTGAACATGTAGTGCTTCGTGTAGAGTAAGTGAACACCTTAGTGCTTCGTGTTCAATGAGTGAACATGTAGTGCTTCGTGTAGAGTAAGTGAACACCTTAGTGCTTTGTGTAAAATGAGTGAACATGTAGTTCTTTGTATACAATGAGTGAACATGTAGTGCTTCGTGTACAATGAGTGAACATGTAGTGCTTAGTGTAGAGTAAGTGAACATGTAGTGCCTTGTGTAGAGTAAGTAGACACCTTAGTGCTTCATGTAGAGTAAGTGAACACCTAGTGCTTCGTGTAGAGTAAGTGAGAACCTTGTGCGTCGTGTAGAGTATGTGAACATGTAGTGCTTCGTGTAGAGTAAGTGAACACCTTAGTGTTTCGTGTAGAGTAAGTGAACACCTTAGTGCTGGTGCTTCGTGTACAGTAAGTGAACACCTTAGTGCTTTGTGTAGAGTATGTGAACATGTAGTGCTTCGTGTAGAGTAAGTGAACACCTAGTGCTGGTGCTTCGTGTAGAGTAAGTGAACACCTTAGTGCTGGTGCTTCGTGTAGAGTAAGTGAACACCTTAGTGCTGGTGCTTCGTGTAGAGTAAGTGAACACCTTAGTGCTGGTGCTTCGTGTAGAGTAAGTGAACATGTAGTGCTCCGTGTAGAGTAAGTGTACACCTAGTGCTTCGTGTAGAGTAAGTGAACACCTTAGTGCTGGTGCTTCGTGTAGAGTACGTGAACACTTTAGTGCTGGTGCTTCGTGTAGAGTAAGTGAACATGTAGAGCTTAGTGTGGAGTAAGTGAACACCTTAGTGCTTTGTGTAGAGTAAGTGAACACTTTAGTGCTTTGTGTAAAATGAGTGAACATGTAGTGCTTCGTGTAGAGTAAGTGAACATGTAGAGCTTAGTGTGGAGTAAGTGAACACCTTAGTGTTTCGTGTAGAGTAAGTGAACATGTAGAGCTTAGTGTGGAGTAAGTGAACACCTTAGTGCTTTGTATACAATGAGTGAACATGTAGTGCTTCGTGTAGAGTAAGTGAACATGTAGAGCTTAGTGTGGAGTAAGTGAACACCTTAGTGTTTCGTGTAGAGTAAGTGAACACCTAGTGCTGGTGCTTCGTGTAGAGTAAGTGGACACCTTAGTGCTGGTGCTTCGTGTAGAGTAAGTGAACACCTTAGTGCTGGTGCTTCGTGTAGAGTAAGTGAACACCTTAGTGCTTTGTGTAGAGTAAGTGAACATGTAGTGCTCCGTGTAGAGTAAGTGTACACCTAGTGCTTCGTGTAGAGTAAGTGAACACCTTAGTGCTGGTGCTTCGTGTAGAGTAAGTGAACACCTTAGTGCTTTGTGTAGAGTAAGTGAACATGTAGTGCTCCGTGTAGAGTAAGTGAACACCTTAGTGCTTTGTGTAGAGTAAGTGAACATGTAGTGCTCCGTGTAGAGTAAGTGTACACCTTAGTGTTAGTGCGTCAAGTAGAGTAAGTGAACATGTAGTGCTCCGTGTAGAGTAAGTGTACACCTTAGTGCTAGTGCGTCAAGTAGAGTAAGTGAACATGTAGTGCTCCGTGTAGAGTAAGTGTTCACCTTAGTGCTAGTGCGTCAAGTAGAGTAAGTGAACATGTAGTGCTCCGTGTAGAGTAAGTGTACACCTTAGTGCTAGTGCGTCAAGTAGAGTAAGTGAACATGTAGTGCTCCGTGTAGAGTAAGTGAACACCTTAGTGTTTTGTGTAGAGTAAGTGAACATGTAGTGCTCCGTGTAGAGTAAGTGTACACCTTAGTGCTAGTGCGTCAAGTAGAGTAAGTGAACATGTAGTGCTCCGTGTAGAGTAAGTGTACACCTTAGTGCTAGTGCGTCAAGTAGAGTAAGTGAACATGTAGTGCTCCGTGTAGAGTAAGTGTACACCTTAGTGCTAGTGCGTCAAGTAGAGTAAGTGAACATGTAGTGCTCCGTGTAGAGTAAGTGTACACCTTAGTGCTAGTGCGTCAAGTAGAGTAAGTGAACATGTAGTGCTCCGTGTAGATTAAGTGAACACCTTAGTGCTTCGTGTAGATTAAGTGAACACCTTAGTGCTGGTGCTTCGTGTACAGTAAGTGAACACCTTAGTGCTTTGTGTAGAGTAAGTGAGCATGTAGTGCTCCGTGTAGATTAAGTGAACACCTTAGTGCTGGTGCTTCGTGTACAGTAAGTGAACACCTTAGTGCTTTGTGTAGAGTAAGTGTACACCTAGTGCTCCGTGTAGATTAAGTGAACACCTTAGTGCTTCGTGTAGATTAAGTGAACACCTTAGTGCTGGTGCTTCGTGTAGAGTAAGTGAACACCTTAGTGCTTTGTGTAGAGTAAGTGAACATGTAGTGCTCCGTGTACAGTAAGTGAACACCTTAGTGCTTTGTGTAGAGTAAGTGAACATGTAGTGCTCCGTGTAGAGTAAGTGAACACCTTAGTGCTTCGTGTAGATTAAGTGAACACCTTAGTGCTGGTGCTTCGTGTAGAGTAAGTGAACACCTTAGTGCTTCGTGTAGAGTAAGTGAACACCTTAGTGCTTTGTGTAGAGTAAGTGAACATGAAGTGCTCCGTGTAGAGTAAGTGTACACCTAGTGCTTCGTGTAGAGTAAGTGAACACCTTAGTGCTAGTGCGTCAAGTAGAGTAAGTGAACATGTAGTGCTTCGTGTAGAGTAAGTGTACACCTAGTGCTCCGTGTAGAGTAAGTGAACACCTTAGTGCTTCGTGTAGATTAAGTGAACACCTTAGTGCTGGTGCTTCGTGTACAGTAAGTAAACACCTTAGTGCTTTGTGTAGAGTAAGTGAACATGTAGTGCTCCGTGTAGAGTAAGTGTACACCTAGTGCTTTGTGTAGATTAAGTGAACACCTTAGTGCTAGTGCGTCAAGTAGAGTAAGTGAATACCTAGTGCTAGTGCGTCGTATAGAGTAAGTGAACACCTAGTGCTTCATGTAGAGTAAGAGAACACTTTGGTGCTTCGTGTAGAGTAAGTGAACACCTTAGTGCTTCGTGTAGAGTAATTGAACACCTTAGTGCTTCGTGTAGAGTAAGTGAACACCTAGTGCTTCGTGTACTATGAGTGAACCTCTAGTACTTCGTGTAGAGTAAGTGAACACCTTAGTGCTTCATGTAGGGTAAGTGAACACCTTAGTGCTTCATGTAGAGTAAGCGATCACCTTAGTGCTTCATGTACAGTAAGTGAGCACCTAGTGCTTCGAGTAGCTGTGTCCTTTTTCATGTGATAGTCACTCACCTTTGTCCATGTGGTAGTCAGTTACGTGCATGTGGATCAGTGACACCATGTAGCAGTGTGCCTATTCCTGTGATAGTCACTCACATGCGTTCACATGCAGGTGAGTGACTATCACATGAGCACAGGTGAGCGGGTATCACATGAACATACAAACTGCTACGCTCAGTGCTTGTCGGAGCACAGATAGTTATGTACTGTGTTCAGGTGCATCAATCGTGCTGCTGCAGATTCAGAGCAAGAGTGTACTGACATATGTGCATAGCTTTGAGAGTTGCAGTCATCCAGAACAATCCTCGTGTGTGCTTCATGGAAGAAAGTTGACAGATATGGCCACAGATCTTTCTCTTTCGTTGGACAACTTCCGTGAAATACGATAGCATACAATACCAGAATCAACGTGGGGATTGCGATCACAAACAGATTTCAGGAAGAGCCTAATGTAAGCATTTTGGTCACTTGGATAACAGTGACGGCGCCATGAACGAGTCCAAATGGCTCAAGAGTGACCCAGTGCAGAAAACAAAAGCGCATGGACATCATTTGGATGCGGTTTCTAGTTCATCGGTCTTGACATTATTTGGATGCGGTTTTTAGTCCATCGGTCTTGTGCTCTACTCTGCTCGAATGCAACCAGCTGAGTCGTGTTGTTTATACATGTAGATATGCATCATCAGGCAAGATGTTTCATTCCGCTTTATTTCTCCCTGTCTACGAGAAAAAACAAGAGTATTTGCAATGGTTGCAAAGTCGTGCTGTAACGCGAAAAGCTTTGCCGTCGATGGGAGACAGCAGTTCAATAGACAGCTCCTAATGAAGTGGAGATGCTTTTTGACATTTAATCGTATGTACTCCCGTCAGCCTGCCTTTGTGGTTGCAGTCAGATGCCAGTAGAGAATGGATCATGAGGCCCTAAAACAAGGGAGTAAAGATTGAAGTAGTTTCATACCTTCATTTGATTGCAAGTTGGTTGCATAAAATGGTCATTTGGCCTTGACGTAATGCGTAGTCATGGCAACACAAAATGCAGTTTGCATAGTTGCACCCCCTGCGTACATTCCGACCATCCCTCTGCCTCGTTCTGAAAAGCCATTACCGAGTGGTTAGCGCGCTGGACCTACAGTCGCTTGCGGCCAGTGGGTACGGCGTTCGAAGCTGCGCGGTTCCCAGAGTTGCATCCTTGAGCAAGATGCTTAACTCGCATTGCTTCTCCCCACCCAGGAGTAAAACCGGGTACCTGTGAGGGCAATGTTGGCAAACGTAGTGCGATTAACCCTTGTATGCGGCCAAGCGCCAGCATCGGGTTGGAATACTCCCCAGGGAGCGGAGTTGGTGCTGGTACCTGATTGTGTGCGTCTTAAATGTCTGTCACTATGTTTCTTGTGAGGGACCAGTGAGGATTTATCAAGATACCCAGTGATTAGGGGGTAAAGTGTAAAGCAGTTTGAGACCCAGACAAAGGGTGTGTCGCTATATAAAACCACACCTTTACCTTTACCTTTGACGTTTTCCCTCTCTTACAAGGGAATGCAAATCTTACCAACTGATCTAGCGAATGTTTCACGTCTTTATTTGATATGGACAACTGGTAAAGCTTTATCACCGGGGTAAGTGCCAAACGGCTAAGGCCGGAACCGAATCCAAGACCTCCCAGCTCACGTCTGTGTGCTTTAAGCATTAGGGTTCCCTCACCGAATATGTGTATGGGAGGAAAAAATATACAATCGTATAGCGCAATCACTGAAATAATGTGAGTGGTATTGCTAATGTAATGACAAAAGCAAGCTTACGGTTCATTGCCGCTGCTGGTGCTGCTGGTGCTCGTGCTCGTGCTGGTGCTGCTGGTGCTGCTGGTGCTGGTGCTGGTGCTGGTGCTCGTGCTGGTGCTGCTGGTGCTGGTGCTGGTGCTGGTGCTGGTGCTGGTGCTCGTGCTGGTGCTGCTGGTGCTGGTGCTGGTGCTGGTGCTCGAGCTCGTGCTGGTGCTGCTGTCGCATAAGCTACAATGGCATTTGTTTCTTGTCCTGTCCTCATCCATCTCCTCGTTGCCGTTGCTCTCCTCTGATAAAAAAATAGAGCAGTCTTTAGTCGTGTGTAGCAGGGCTATCAAATAATCATACATATGAGAAGCAGGAGTTTGAAAACGAAAACTTTGTCGTTCAAAAGAACAAAGAAAAGGAAGTATTCCTGGAAGAAAATATGTCTGCATGGAGGAGGTCGAATGGATGTTTCATTGGCATATGAAATGTCTTTCCTGATGTTTTCCAGTTTGCCTTGTGGTCCACATCCCCCTTCATCCTCTCCATATCCTAAGCCCACCCCTATACCCCCATTCACCCATCCCCACTCTCTTTTATTTGTTTGATGTGTTTTTTAATTGTTCTCCAAACAAAAAGATTTGACTGTTTAAACGTTTACGGTTTTTGAAACAATTTTGCAGGACACAACTGCCAATCTTTTCCCAATTAATCTTCAATTATTCACCATGACTGTTGGATGACAAACGACGGAATTATGACAGGTTTGAACATACTGTGTGTGTGTGTTGCAGTCGACAGCCGGCACAACCCAGACTCGTCCGTCGCATCCGCCCTGTGCGCATGGTGAATAGACAGTAAGTAAGCCTGTGTGCATGGTGAATAGACAGTAAGTAAGCCTGTGCGCATGGTGAATAGACAGTAAGTAAGCCTGTGTGCATGGTGAATAGACAGTAAGTAAGCCTGTGCGCATGGTGAATAGACAGTAAGTAAGCCTGTGTGCTTGGTGAATAGACAGTAAGTAAGCCTGTGTGCATGGTGAATAGACAGTAAGTAAGCCTGTGTGCATGATGAATAGACAGTAAGTAAGCCTGTGTGCATGGTGAATAGACAGTAAGTAAGCCTGTGTGCATGCACAGTGTTACATATACACATCTGTACACGTAGACATCTGTACACATACACATACTACGGACTCACGTGTTTACGTACACACATCTATGTAGGTACACGTAGACATCTGTACACATACACATACTACGGACTCACGTGTTTACATACATACATCTATGTAGGTACGCATCCGTGGTTTTACGTAGTTGTATGCATACATATCTGAATGGAAACGAATCTCTATAAGTACACATCTATATGCATATTCATAAGTTTTTTTTTACACACCTGTATTGATACACATTCAAATAGATACACATTTTCATGTCATTCCTGTTTCCAAAGCGTGGCATTACTGCTTTCGTTCCATACACAGTTGCAGGTCTTTCTTGGGTGGATGAAAGGGGAGGGGAGTGCGGGAGAGGGGGGTGGTGGTGCGGGAGAGGGTGGTGGTGGTGCGGGAGAGGGGTGTGTGTGTGTGTGCAGAGGGATGGCATAGGGAAGGGGAAAGGAGGAGGGAGTCTCTGTATTACATTTTTTTCACTCCGAGGACAATAACAGAATAGTTACATGTTCTCTTTAAGTATTTTCAAAATCAAGAAACTCTTTCAATTGCTCATTTACAAGAGCATGTTTACCATAACTGTCTGTTTTCTTCTTACCTGGATTAAAACACGAATAGCGAATAGTGCCTGCAAAGTTTCTTTTTCTCTCTTCATTTAAACGCATTCTTATAGCAGTGTCTTCTTCCCTTGTAGAATCCTTAATATAACCTTGTATGTAGTTAGCTTTACACAACCTCTGAGAACGACTTTAACATGTAGCATGCAGAGATGTCGAGATCATTTTGTTCCATTTTTGACATGCATAACAGTACTCCTATTCGCAGCCATGTGGCTGATAAAGAATACGTTTGTTCTAACGATTTTTGCACAATGAAAGATCAGTCGTTTCTAATGTTTGAGTCTTGCCAAGCATCTTACCAGCTGCGATTCTGAACGAGAAATAATCGACATTGAAACCTTGATACAACACACTGTTGGAAACATTGTTTTATATACGAAGCAAGTCACATATACAGTCGGGTAAAAAGTCACATAAACAATGCAACAAGCACACATCATCCATGCATTCCTCCGGCGTGCACACGAACCCAGTCACGCGCACACCTACAAAACACATACACACCTACAAAACACACACACACACACACACACTAAGCAATCCTGCTCACACATATATTCAAACTGACACAAGTGTACGACCACCCACGCACGCGCATGATGTACTGGAGTTTTCTCAGACGTACATGTCTGCAGTCCGTTTTGCCTTGCACTTTAGCCATGACACTGCCTGTATCCCCTATTCACACCTCCGTTTTGCTTTGCAATTTTGCCATGCCACTACCTGCATTCCCCTATTCACACACACCTCCGTTTTGCCTTGCACTTTTGCCATGACACTGCCTGCATCCCCTATTCACACACACCTCCTTTTTGCGTTGCCTTTTAGCCATGACACTACATATATCCCCTATTCACACACACCTCCGTTTTGGCTTGCACTTTAGCCATGACACTGCCTGTATCCCCTAATCACACACGGCTCCGTTTTGCTTGTACTTTTGCCATGACACTACCTGTATTCCCCTATTCACACACACCTCCGTTTTGCCTTGCACTTTAGCCATGACACTACATATATCCCCTATTCACACACGACTCCGTTTTGCTTGCACTTTACCCATGACACTACCTGTATTCCCTAATCACACACCGTTTCCCTTGCACTTTAGCCATGACACTACCTGTATCCCCTATTCACACACGGATCCGTTTTCCTTGCAGGCCTGTCCGACTTGTGAAAAGTGAGTTGATCGCAAAGCTGTCACGCCTGCATTCTCCTTTACTCCACTGCACTCGCTACTCTCGATGTCTGAGCAGTGAACGTGCCCTTTGTGTTTCATGCTTACTGTATCGCTGCTGCCATTTACGTCAAGTACAGACGTCATTAAAGAAAAGTTATGACTAAATCCCACTTGAGAAATACGTTCATATTCCGTTCGAAAATTGGTCACACTTCATTCGGCATACCATTATAACCATAATCATCTTACTAAGGTTTCCTTGGTGAGAGATTTTGCCTTAGTTTGCAAACGAGCACGCTGCAGTCATTGTTTTCATTTTGTTTCTCTATTTCTTTTTGCCTTTCACTGATACATATATAGCTTCAGAGTTTCCAAACCTCTTTTGCGCTTGTACCGATATATCAATTTGCACAATGAAATAGTTCATTGTTGCGAAAAAAACTTTAATCTGCTTAAACTTCTGTTCGTATGTCTGCCTGCCTGCCTGATTGTAGTTGTGTCTGTCCGTCTGTCGTCTGTCTGACCACGCGTCCTTCTGTCTGTCCGTCCACCTGTCCTTCTGTCTGTCGTCTGTCCGTCCACCCGTCCTTCTGTCTGTCACTCAGCATGTCTTCCTGGGTGGCTGCCTGTCTGTTTACATTTGTGCGTGTGTGCGTGTTTGAGTGAGTGAGTGAGAGAGCGAGTGAGCGAGCGAGTGAGTGAGTGAGTGAATCAGTGAGTGAGAGAGCAAGTGAGCGAGCGAGTGAGTGAGTGATCGAGTGAATGAGTGAGTGATCGAGTGAGTGAGTGATCGAGGGAGTGGGTGAGTGAGTGATCGAGTGAGTGAGTGAGTGATCGAGTGAGTGAGTGAGTGATCGAGTGAGTGAGTGAGTGATCGAGTGAGTGAGTGAGTGAGTGATCAAGTGAGTGAATGAGTGATCGAGTGAGTGAGTGATCGAGTGAGTGAGTAATCGAGTGAGTGAGTGAATATGAGTGAGTGAGTGAATATGAGTGAAGGAGTGAATATGAGTGAGTGAGGGCGAGCGTAAGTGCGTTCGTGCGTGCTTGCTTGCTTGTTTGCTTGCATGCATGCATTCGTGCATGCGTGCTTGTGTGCGTGCTTGTGTCTGTGTGTGCGCGTATGTCGGTGTGTACGTCTTTATCCGTGTGCATGTGTATGGCTGCCTTGCTAAAAAATACTCTTTCAGTTATCAACAGATTTTATTTTGAAATCATTCACGCCGTAAAAAAAAATCATTGTGATTTTTCCTGAGGTGCGTTTTTCATTCCATGTTTTCCCTGCAGCCCGGATGATACAGCAGTCACGCCCCGTGGTGTCGGCCCCGCCCCCCATGATGCGCATGGCGACTGTCAATCAAGCCAAGATGGTCACGCCCATGGGACTGGGCAACCCCGCCTTCACCCCTCGTCCTCGCAGCCTGCCCCTCCCCTACTGAGGCGTGACCTCCATGCCCTCGGACTCTGCTTTTTCTGTGACATTTCTGACCTCGGACTCTGCTTTTTCTGTGGCATTTCTGCTCTCGAACTTTGCTTTTTCTCATCACGCATACACACCTCCTGTAGTTCATCGAGTCCCTTTGCTGATAACACTGTGGACCCTGGAATCCAACTTGACTTGGCGCTCGATATGAGATAAAGGAGTTGTGATTTTCCCCCCAGTGAGTACAATGCGCAGAAGATATGGAGAACATTGTTTGTGTAGCACGCTGTTACGGAATCTGGAATTCAGGCAGACACTATTTTACATTCTTTATTATTTCACTAGTTTTTGTCTTTGTGTGCCGCATCTTTTCCTGATTATGTTCATGGTGTATCTAGTACGCCTTTGTAGCCTTTCTCATTCTCACACAAACGTGTGTGACAACGACTGGAGAAAAGGGCGAATGAAACACTGTGACTGTGAACGTCTACATGTAAAGTAATCGAATAACACAACAATACTAATGTATGTTACCATAATCTGAATGAATCTAAGTTTAAGTCCACATAAAGGATAACTTTCCTCTGAGAATGTTTATGTAATGT
>JAWQFJ010002870.1:62500-72500 GCA_034096865.1 Theodoxus fluviatilis
GAGGGGTGGGGATGGTGGGTGGGGTTGGGGGTGGGGATGTGGGGTGGTGATGGGGGGTGGGGATGGGGGGTGGGGATGGGATGGGGGGAAGGGGGGATGGAGGGAGGAGATGGGAGGAGGGATGGGATGGGAGTGGGGATGGGTGGGTGGGGATAGAGGGTGTGGATGGTGGGTGTGGATGGTGGGTGGAGATGGTTGGTGGGGATGGTGGGTGGGGATGGCGGGTGGGGATGGGGGTGGGAATGGAGGGTGGGGGTGGGGGTGGGGATGGTGGGTGGGGATGGTGGATGGGGATGGGGGTGTGGGGAAGGGGGGGTGTGGATGGTGGGTGGAGGATGGTGGGTGTGGATGGTGGGTGGAGATGGTGGGTGGGGATGGTGGGTGGGGATGGTGGGTGGGGATGGGGGTGGGAATGGAGGGTGGGGATGGGGGATGGGGTTGGGGTGTTAAGAGGGGTGGTGGAGATGGGGTTGATGGGGGTAGGAATGGGGGGTTTGGATGGAGGGTGGGGATGGAGGGTGGGGATGGGATGGGGGGTGGGGGGATGGGGGGTAGGGGGGATGGGGGGAGGAGATGGGGGGAGGGATGGGATGGGAGTGGGGATGGGTGGGTGGGGATAGAGGGTGTGGATGGTGGGTGTGGATGGTGGGTGGAGATGGTGGGTGGGGATGGTGGGTGGGAATGGTGGGTGGGGATGGGGGTGGGAATGGAGGGTGGGGTTGGGGGGTTAAGAGGGGTGGTGGAGATGGGGTTGATGGGGGTAGGAATGGGGGGTTTGGATGGAGGGTGGGGATGGGATGGAGGGTAGGGGGAGGAGGGGGGAGGGGATGGGAGATGGGATGGGAGTGGGGATGGGGGTGTGGGGATAGTGGATGTGGATGGTGGGTGTGGATGGTGGGTGAGGATGGGGGATGGGGATGGGGGGATGGGGATGGGGGATGGGGTTGGGAATGGGTGGTGAGGATGGGGGTGGTGGGGATGGGGTTGATGGGGGGTGGGGATGGGGTTGATGAGGGATGGGGATGGGGGATGGGGAAGGGGGGAGGGAATGGGGGGTGGGGATGGAGGGTTGGGTTGGGGGATGAAATCATAATGTGAAAGTTTACAGAAAGGAGCAGTGAAATGCATATTTTAATTGATGTGGAATGATAACGATACAAAACAGTAACTCACCACAGACCAATGATGTAGAGGATGGCGTCCTCGTACGGTACTGCTGGTGCTGGAGCCGGCCCCCCTCCCGTCTTCCTCTCGTCCCTCTTTCTGTTTAATACAGCGCCTTCCAAGGCTCTCCACTTCTCTTTCAAGTCATTCCCAGTTCGAACTGCCACCCCGCAGGCGTTGACCTTTGTGCTGATCCTTTCCCAAATCTCCCTCTTCACTGTCTCCGTCACTGTGGCGATGTGGCTGCTAAACAGAGTTATGTGCTCCACTTGCAGTTCCTCCACTAGAATCCGAACTTCATCTGCAGTGAAGTTTGATTTTCGGACCCTCTTTTTGGTTTTCTCAGTCATCTTGAATATTTCAGAATCTTCCACACTTAGCACTGGAAGCACAACCGGAAGCTCACACCGTAATCGATTGTCCCAGTATCTATAAATAACTTACCTTTTATTTGGCGTTTAGCTATACGTCTCCGTTTTGCGCGTCGTGCATACCAAATCCGGTTAGGGCTTATACGCTGTTAGGGCCCGTGTAGCTAACTGCGTTTAAGCTCTAAATGCGTTTATGCTAACCGCATCTGACGTGCATACGGGCCCTGATCTGCTGACACTGTTTCTCGGCCGACTTTTATGCAGTGCCGTCTTTATCCAATGCCAACATTTACCCAGTACCGTCTTTATCCAATGCCAACATTTACCCAGTACCGTCTTTATCCAATGCCAACATTTACCCAGTACCGTCTTTATCCAATGCCAACATTTACCCAGTACCGTCTTTATCCAATGCCAACATTTACCCAGTACCGTCTTTATCCAATGCCAACATTTACCCAGTACCGTCTTTATCCAATGCCAACATTTACCCAGTACCGTCTTTATCCAATGCCAACATTTACCCAGTACCGTCTTTATCCAATGCCAACATTTACCCAGTACCGTCTTTATCCAATGCCAACATTTACCCAGTACCGTCTTTATCCAATGCCAACATTTACCCAGTACCGTCTTTATCCAATGCCAACATTTACCCAGTACCGTCTTTATCCAATGCCAACATTTACCCAGTACCGTCTTTATCCAATGCCAACATTTACCCAGTACCGTCTTTATCCAATGCCAACATTTACCCAGTACCGTCTTTATCCAATGCCAACATTTACCCAGTACCGTCTTTATCCAATGCCAACATTTACCCAGTACCGTCTTTATCCAATGCCAACATTTACCCAGTACCGTCTTTATCCAATGCCAACATTTACCCAGTACCGTCTTTATCCAATGCCAACATTTACCCAGTACCGTCTTTATCCAATGCCAACATTTACCCAGTACCGTCTTTATCCAATGCCAACATTTACCCAGTACCGTCTTTATCCAATGCCAACATTTACCCAGTACCGTCTTTATCCAATGCCAACATTTACCCAGTACCGTCTTTATCCAATGCCAACATTTACCCAGTACCGTCTTTATCCAATGCCAACATTTACCCAGTACCGTCTTTATCCAATGCCAACATTTACCCAGTACCGTCTTTATCCAATGCCAACATTTACCCAGTACCGTCTTTATCCAATGCCAACATTTACCCAGTACCGTCTTTATCCAATGCCAACATTTACCCAGTACCGTCTTTATCCAATGCCAACATTTACCCAGTACCGTCTTTATCCAATGCCAACATTTACCCAGTACCGTCTTTATCCAATGCCAACATTTACCCAGTACCGTCTTTATCCAATGCCAACATTTACCCAGTACCGTCTTTATCCAATGCCAACATTTACCCAGTACCGTCTTTATCCAATGCCAACATTTACCCAGTACCGTCTTTATCCAATGCAAACATTTACCCAGTACCGTCTTTATCCAATGCCAACATTTACCCAGTACCGTCTTTATCCAATGCCAACATTTACCCAGTACCGTCTTTATCCAATGCCAACATTTACCCAGTACCGTCTTTATCCAATGCCAACATTTACCCAGTACCGTCTTTATTCAATGCCAACATTTACCCAGTACCGTCTTTATCCAATGCCAACATTTACCCAGTACCGTCTTTATCCAATGCCAACATTTACCCAGTACCGTCTTTATCCAATGCCAACATTTACCCAGTACCGTCTTTATCCAATGCCAACATTTACCCAGTACCGTCTTTATCCAATGCCAACATTTACCCAGTACCGTCTTTATCCAATGCCAACATTTACCCAGTACCGTCTTTATCCAATGCCAACATTTACCCAGTACCGTCTTTATCCAATGCCAACATTTACCCAGTACCGTCTTTATCCAATGCCAACATGTACCCAGTACCGTCTTTATGCAATGCCAACATTTACCCAGTACCGTCTTTATCCAATGCCAACATTTACCCAGTACCGTCTTTATCCAATGCCAACATTTACCCAGTACCGTCTTTATCCAATGCCAACATTTACTCAGTACCGTCTTTATCCAATGCCAACATTTACCCAGTACCGACATTATCCAATGCCGACTTTTATCAAATACCGACTATTATCCAAAGCCGACTTTTGTCAAATACTGAATTTTATCCAATGCCTATTTTAATCAAATGCCGACTTTTATCCAATGCCGACTGTTATATACCGACTTTTACCCATACCGACTTTTATCAAATATCGACTTTTATCAAATATCGACTTTTATCAAATACCGACTTTTATCAAATACCGACTTAGATCAATACCGACTTTTATCCAATACCGACTTTTACCCATACCGACTTTTATCAAATACCGACTTTTATCAAATACCGACTTTTATCAAATACCGACTTTAATCCAGTGCCGACTTTTATCCAATACCGACTTTTATCCAATACCGACTTTTATCCAATACTGACTTTTATCAAATACCGACTTCTATCCAATACCGACTTTTATCCAAAGCCGACTTTTATCCAATACCGACTTTTATCCAATACCGACTTTTATCCAATACCGACTTTAATCCAATACCGACTTTTATCCAATACTGACTTTTATCCAATACCGACTTTTATCCAGTGCCGACTTTTATCCAATACCGACTTTTATCCAAAGCCGATTTTTATCCAATACCGACTTTTATCCAATACTGACTTTTATCCAATACCGAATTTTATCCAGTGCCGACTTTTATCCAATACCGACTTTTATCAAATACCGACTTTTATCCATTGCCGACTTTTATCCAAAACCGATTTTTATCCAGTGCCGACTTTTATCCAATACCGACTTTTATCCAATACCAACTTTTATCCAATACCGACTTTTATCCAAAGCCGATTTTTATCCAATACCGACTTTTATCCAATACCGACTTTTATCAAATACCGACTTTTATCCATTGCCGACTTTTATCCAAAACCGATTTTTATCCAGTGCCGACTTTTATCCAAAGCCGACTTTTATCAAATACCGACTTTTATCCAATGCCGACTTTTATCCAAAGCCGATTTTTATCCAGTGCCGACTTTTATCCAAAGCCGACTTTTATCAAATACCGACCTTTTATCAAATACCAACTTTAATCCAATGCCCCTAGACGGAGGTGGTTCCAGGGCAAAGTGTGACAAATGTACACATGGAAAAATACGCAGCTAAACAAAAGCTCATGCAATGATTATGTGCGCGTTTGTTAGGCCCAAAATCTCGAGAGAATCGCGAGGGCTAGGCGTTGCCTACGGTCGTCGCTTGTAAGGACACACTCGCCGTGATGGCGGAGGGCCGAGGATGTCCGGAGCTTTCTCGATGCTTCCCGCTGCAGAGACCCGGATGAGCCAAAATGGCGGAGACAGTGCCAATTTGATAGATGGCAGTGTCTGTAATGTGCTTCTCAGGGTTCGAGAATGGAAAAGTATACGAACACGGAAGTATTTGCTGTTCGAGTGTTCATTTGTATTTTCAGAGGAGTAGATGTATAGGTTATTTCTGGACATACACTGCCGAAAATTTTTTAAAGCTTGCAAACACGCAACACCATAATTATACGTACGCTCTATGAATTATGTCTCTTGAATCGATTGAAATGGATCGAGGCCTAACATTTTCGACAAACTTGTCTACAGTTGAACCCGAGTTGCTTTTTTCTTTCGTTGAAGAAGTTCCCGTGCCATTCGATATGACCCCATGGTGTGTTATATCAAATGAAACACTGCTGTGATAACTGTATCGTCCGCTATTTCGACTATCGGCAACTTCTTCACCGACGCCGGCGCCAGGACGCAGCCATGTTCTTCCGCCTTGTCAGTTGATGATTGGCCGTTTTTCTAGCTGTAGGAGCGTCTCGCTCGCCCTCGACTAGCCATCGAGGGAGAATCTCGAGATTTTGGGCCTAACAAACGCGCCCTATGTTGTATTCTCCTTTAATCACGCTCATTCATGCATTCACATATAATTCTGCGTAGATGGATGGATTATCCTGTGGATTTCGTTGTCTTCTTTTTGTTTTTGCACGTTGATGTAGCAAACATTATTATACTAACATGAACTCCAGAACAGGAACAGGCAACTTTATAGGTCAGACATCTTTTTATAGTGAGCACACCTCATATTTTCCCGTCAGTTTTTATCTTCATATCCAGCAATCTCACACGTTCTGCAGACACACCTGCCATGAACAATCTCACACGTTCTGCAGACACACCTGCCATGAACAATCTCACACGTTCTGCAGACACACCTGCCATGAACAATCTCACACGTTCTGCAGACACACCTGCCATGAACAATCTCACACGTTCTGCAGACACACCTGGCATGAAAACCGAGCGTTCTGCCCTCCGTGACAACCTCATCCAAGTTAGGACCAGAATACTGGCACGAGAGAGTCCACTACAAACAAGGCATGCCTCACTGCACGCGGCAAGACGAGTTGCCTCCCTTGACTTATCTGACTGCCGTACGCGCGCCTGGATGAGTGATTTTGTGTGTGCATGTGTGTGTGCATGTGTGTGTGTGTGTGCGCTTGTGTATGTGTATGTGTATGTGTATGTGCATGTGTGTTTGTATGTGTGTGTGTATGTGTATGTGTGTGCGCATGTGTGTGTGTATGTGTGTGTGTATGTGTATGTGTATGTGTATGTGAATGTGTGTGTATATGTATGTGCATGTGTGTTTGTATGTGTTTGTGCATGTGTATGTGCATGTGTGTGTGTATGTGTGAGGGTATGTGTGTGTATGTGTGTATGTGTATGTGTGTGTGTGTATGTGTGTGTATGTGTATGTGCATGTGTGTTTGTATGTGTATGTGTATGTCTATGTGTGTGTGTGCGCATGTGTGTGTATGTGTGTGTGTATGTGTGTGTGTATGTGTGTGTGTATGTGTATGTGTATGTGTATGTGTATGTGTATGTGTATGTGTATGTGTGTGTATGTGTATGTGCATGTGTGTTTGTCTGTGTGTGTGCATGTGTATGTGCATGTGTGTGTGTATGTGTGAGGGTATGTGTGTGTATGTGTGTGTATGTGTATGTGTGTGTATATGTATGTGTGTGTATGTGTATGTGCATGTGTGTGTGTGTGTGTGTATGTGTGTGTGTATGTGCATGTGTGTGTATGTGTGTGTATGTGTATGTGCATGTGAGTGTATGTGTGTGTATGTGTGTGTGTATGTGTGTGTATGAGTGTGTGCATGTGCATGTGCATGTGTATGTGCATGTGTGTGTTTGTGTGTGTGTATGTGTGTGTGTATATGTGTGTGTATGTGTATATGTGTGTGTATGTGTGTGTGTATGTGTGTGTGCATGTGTATGTGCATGTATATGTGCATGTGTATGTGCATGTGCATGTGTGTATGTGTGCGCGTATGTGTGTGTGCATGTGTATGTGCATGTATATGTGCATGTGTATGTGCATGTGCATGTGTGTATGTGTGCGTGTATGTGTGTGTGCATGTGTATGTGCATGTGCATGTGTATGTGCATATGCATGTGAGTGTATGTGTGTGTGTATGTGTGTGTGTGTACGTGTGTGTGTATGTGTGTGTATGTGTGTGTGCATGTGTATGTGCATGTGTATGTGCATGTGTGTGTATGTGTGTGTATGTGTGTGTATGTGTATGTGCGCGCGCGCTTTCGCGCGTGTGTGAGGACTTATCGTCATTTCCTCTCCTCTCTCAGTCATCCCTGTTCCTTTGATGCTCGTGAAGAAAGATTTTGCCACTGAATCATCTTTGCTCGCTAGCCTGGGGCGACCTCCAGCCGCTGTGCGCCATCTCGGGTCCTGCCTTGCTTCCTGTCTTGCTTCCTGTCTTACTTCCTGTCTTGCTTCCTGTCTTGCTTCCTGTCTTGCTTCCTGTCTTGCTTCCTGTCTTGCTTCCTGTCTTGCTTCCTGTCTTGCTTCCTGTCTTGCTTCCTGTCTTGCTTCCTGTCTTGCTTCCTGTCTTGCTTCCTGCCTTGCTTCCTGCCTTGCTTCCTGTCTTGCTTCCTGTCTTGCTTCCTGTCTTGCTTTCTGTCTTGCTTCCTGTCTTGCTTCTTGTCTTGCTTCCTGTCTTGCTTCCTGTCTTGCTTCCTGCCTTGCTTCCTGTCTTGCTTCCTGTCTTGCTTCCTGTCTTGCTTCCTGTCTTGCTTCCTGTCTTGCTTCCTGCCTTGCTTCCTGCCTTGCTTCCTGTCTTGCTTCCTGTCTTGCTTCCTGTCTTGCTTCCTGTCTTGCTTCCTGCCTTGCTTCCTTTCTTGCTTCCTGTCTTGCTTCCTGCCTTGCTTCCTGTCTTGCTTCCTTTTTTGCTTCCTGTCTTGCTTTCTGTCTTGCTTCCTGTCTTGCTTCCTGTCTTGCTTCCTGTCTTGCTTCCTGCCTTGCTTTCTGCCTTGCTTCCTGCCTTGCTTCCTGTCTTGCTTCCTGTCTTGCTTCCTGTCTTGCTTCCTGTCTTGCTTCCTGTCTTGCTTCCTGTCTTGTTTCCTGCCTTGCTTCCTGTCTTGCTTCCTGTCTTGCTTCCTGTCTTGCTTCCTGTCTTGCTTCCTGTCTTGCTTCCTGCCTTGCTTCCTGTCTTGCTTCCTGCCTTGCTTCCTGTCTTGCTTCCTGCCTTGCTTCCTGTCTTGCTTCCTGTCTTGCTTCCTGCCTTGCTTCCTGTCTTGCTTCCTGCCTTGCTTCCTGTCTTGCTTCCTGTTTTGCTTCCTGCCTTGCTTCCTGTCTTGCTTCCTGTCTTGCTTCCTGTCTTGCTTCCTGTCTTGCTTCCTGTCTTGCTTCCTTTATTGTTTCCTGCCTTGCTTCCTGTCTTGCTTCCTGTCTTGCTTCCTGTCTTGCTTCCTGTCTTGCTTCCTGTCTTGCTTCCTGCCTTGCTTCCTGTCTTGCTTCTTGCCTTGCTTCCTGTCTTGCTTCCTGTCTTGCTTCCTGTCTTGCTTCCTGTCTTGCTTCCTGTCTTGCTTCCTGTCTTGCTTCCTGCCTTGCTTCCTGTCTTGCTTCCTGCCTTGCTTCCTGTCTTGCTTCCTGTCTTGCTTCCTGTCTTGCTTCCTTTCTTGTTTCCTGCCTTGCTTCCTGCCTTGCTTCCTGTCTTGCTTCCTGTCTTGCTTCCTGCCTTGCTTCCTGTCTTGCTTCCTGTTTTGCTTCCTGCCTTGCTTCCTGTCTTGCTTCCTGTCTTGCTTCCTGTCTTGCTTCCTGTCTTGCTTCCTGTCTTGCTTCCTGTCTTGCTTCCTGTCTTGCTTCCTGCCTTGCTTCCTGTCTTGCTTCCTGCCTTGCTTCCTGTCTTGCTTCCTGTCTTGCTTCCTGTCTTGCTTCCTGTCTTGCTTCCTGTCTTGCTTCCTGTCTTGCTTCCTTTCTTGTTTCCTGCCTTGCTTCCTGTCTTGCTTCCTGTCTTGCTTCCTGTCTTGCTTCTTGTCTTGCTTCCTGCCTTGCTTCCTGTCTTGCTTCCTTTTTTGCTTCCTTTTTTGCTTCCTGTCTTGCTTTCTGTCTTGCTTCCTGTCTTGCTTCCTGTCTTGCTTCCTGTCTTGCTTCCTGTCTTGCTTCCTGTCTTGCTTCCTTTCTTGTTTCCTGCCTTGCTTCCTGTCTTGCTTCCTGTCTTGCTTCCTGTCTTGCTTCCTGCCTTGCTTCCTGTCTTGCTTCCTGCCTTGCTTCCTGTCTTGCTTCCTGTCTTGCTTCCTGTCTTGCTTCCTGTCTTGCTTCCTGTCTTGCTTCCTGCCTTGCTTCCTGTCTTGCTTCCTGCCTTGCTTCCTGTCTTGCTTCCTGTCTTGCTTCCTGTCTTGCTTCCTGTCTTGCTTCCTGTCTTGCTTCCTGCCTTGCTTCCTGTCTTGCTTCCTGCCTTGCTTCCTGTCTTGCTTCCTGTCTTGCTTCCTGCCTTGCTTCCTGTCTTGCTTCCTGCCTTGCTTCCTGTCTTGCTTCCTGTCTTGCTTCCTGCCTTGCTTCCTGTCTTGCTTCCTGTTTTGCTTCCTGCCTTGCTTCCTGTCTTGCTTCCTGTCTTGCTTCCTGTCTTGCTTCCTGTCTTGCTTCCTGTCTTGCTTCCTGTCTTGCTTCCTGTCTTGCTTCCTTTCTTGTTTCCTGCCTTGCTTTTTGTCTTGCTTCCTGTCTTGCTTCCTGCCTTGCTTCCTGTCTTGCTTCCTGTCTTGCTTCCTGTCTTGCTTCCTGCCTTGCTTCCTGTCTTGCTTCCTGTCTTGCTTCCTGTCTTGCTTCCTGTCTTGCTTCCTGTCTTGCTTCCTGTCTTGCTTCCTGTCTTGCTTCCTGTCTTGCTTCCTGTGTTGCTTCCTGTCTTGCTTCCTGTCTTGCTTTCTGTCTTGCTTCCTGTCTTGCTTCCTGTCTTGCTTCCTTTCTTGTTTCCTGCCTTGCTTCCTGTCTTGCTTCCTGTCTTGCTTCCTGTCTTGCTTCCTGTCTTGCTTCCTGTCTTGCTTCCTGCCTTGC
>JAWQFJ010002870.1:77500-117500 GCA_034096865.1 Theodoxus fluviatilis
ACTGGCTGTTGGTCACTGGCTGTTGGTCACTGGCTGTTGGTCACTGGCTGTTGTTACTGGCTGTTGGTACTGGCTGTTGGTCACTGACTGCTGGTCACTGGCTGTTGGTCACGGACTGTTGGTACTGGCTGTTGGTCACTGACTGCTGGTCACTGGCTGTTGGTCACGGACTGTTGGTCACTGACTGTTGGTCACTGACTGCTTGTCACTAGCTGTTGGTACTAACTGTTGGTCACTGGCTCTTGGTCACTGGCTGTTGGTACTAACTGTTGGTACTGGCTGTTGGTCACTGACTGTTGGTCACTGGCTGTTGGTACTGGCTGTTGGTCACTGGCTGTTGGTACTGGTTGTTGGTACTAACTGTTGGTCACTGGCTCTTGGTCACTGGCTGTTGGTACTAACTGTTGGTACTGGCTGTTGGTACTGGCTGTTGGTACTGGCTGTTGGTACTGGCTGTTGGTACTAACTGTTGATCACTGGCTCTTGGTCACTGGCTGTTGGTCACTGGCTGTTGGTACTGGCTGTTGGTACTGGCTGTTGGTACTGGCTGTTGGTACTGGCTGTTGGTACTGGCTGTTGGTACTGGCTGTTGGTACTGGCTGTTGGTACTGGCTGTTGGTACTGGCTGTTGGTACTGGCTGTTGGTACTGGCTGTTGGTACTGGCTGTTGGTACTGGCTGTTGGTACTGGCTGTTGGTACTGGCTGTTGGTACTGGTTGTTGGTACTGGCTGTTGGTACTGGCTGTTGGTACTGGCTGTTGGTACTGGCTGTTGGTACTGGCTGTTGGTACTGGCTGTTGGTACTGGCTGTTGGTACTGGCTGTTGGTACTGGCTGTTGGTACTGGCTGTTGGTACTGGCTGTTGGTACTGGCTGTTGGTACTGGCTGTTGGTACTGGCTGTTGGTACTGGCTGTTGGTACTGGCTGTTGGTACTGGCTGTTGGTACTGGCTGTTGGTACTGGCTGTTGGTACTGGCTGTTGTTACTGGCTGTTTGTACTGGCTGTTGGTACTGGCTGTTGGTACTGGCTGTTCACTAACTGTTGGTACTGGCTGTTGGTACTGGCTGTTGGTACTGGCTGTTGGTACTGGCTGTTGGTACTGGCTGTTGGTACAAGCTGTTGGTACTGGCTGTTGGTAATGGCTGTTGTTACTGGCTGTTGTTACTGGCTGTTGGTACTGGCTGTTGGTACTGGCTGTCGGTACTGGCTGTTGGTACAAGCTGTTGGTGCTGGCTGTTGGTACTGGCTGTTGGTACAAGCTGTTGGTACTGGCTGTTGGTACTGGCTGTTGGTACTGGCTGTAGGTACTGGCTGTAGGTACTGGCTGTTGTTACTGGCTGTTGGTACTGGCTGTTGGTACTGGCTGTTGGTACTGGCTGTTGGTACTGGCTGTTGGTACTGGCTGTTGGTCACTGGCTGTTGGTACTGGCTGTTGTTACTGGCTGTTGGTACTGGCTGTTGGTACTGGCTGTTGGTACTGGCTGTTGGTACTGGCTGTTGGTACTGGCTTTTGGTACTGGCTGTTGGTCACTGGCTGTTGGTACTGGCTGTTGGTACTGGCTGTTGGTACTGGCTGTTGGTACTGGCTGTTGGTACTGGCTGTTGGTACTGGCTGTTGGTACTGGCTGTTGGTACTGGCTGTTGGTACTGGCTGTTGGTACTGGCTGTTGGTCACTGGCTGTTGGTACTGGCTGTTGGTACTGGCTGTTGGTACTGGCTGTTGGTACTGGCTGTTGTTACTGGCTGTTGGTACTGGCTGTTGGTACTGGCTGTTGGTCACTGGCTGTTGGTACTGGCTGTTGGTACTGGCTGTTGGTACTGGCTGTTGGTACTGGCTGTTGGTACTGGCTGTTGGTACTGGCTGTTGGTACTGGCTGTTGGTCACCGCCTTTGGTCACTAGCTGTTGGTACTGGCTGTTGTTACTGGCTGTTGGTACTGGCTGTTGGTACTGGCTGTTGGTACTGGCTGTTTGTACTGGCTGTTTGTACTGGCATTTGGTACAAGCTGTTGGTACTGGCTGTTCACTGGCGGTTGGTACTGGCTGCTCACTGGCTGTTGGTACTGGCTGTTGGTACAAGCTGTTGGTACTGGCTGTTGGTACTGGCTGTTGGTACTGGCTGTTGGTACTGGCTGTTGGTACTGGCTGTTGGTACTGGCTGTTGGTACCAACTGTTGGTACTGGCTGTTCACTGGCTGTTGGTACTGGCTGTTCACTGGCTGTTGGTACTGGCTGTTGGTACAAGCTGTTGGTACTGGCTGTTCACTGGCTGTTGGTACAAGCTGTTGTTACTGGCTGTTGGTACAAGCTGTTGGTACTGGCTGCTCACTGGCTGTTGGTACTGGCTGTTGGTACTGGCTGTTGGTACTGGCTGTTGGTACCGGCTGTTGGTACTGGCTGTTGTTACTGGCTGTTGGTACTGGCTGTTGGTACTGGCTGTTGGTACTGGCTGTTGGTACTGGCTGTTTGTACTGGCTGTTGGTACTGGCTGTTGGTACTGGCTGTTGGTACTGGCTGTTGGTACTGGCTGTTGGTACTGGCTGTTGGTACTGGCTGTTGGTACTGGCTGTTCACTGGCTGTTTGTACTGGCTGTTTGTACTGGCTGTTGGTACTGGCTGTTTGTACTGGCTGTTTGTACTGGCTGTTGGTACTGGCTGTTGGTACTGGCTGTTGGTACTGGCTGTTGGTACAAGCTGTTGGTACTGGCTGTTCACTGGCTGTTGGTACTGGCTGTTCACTGGCTGTTGGTACTGGCTGTTGGTACTGGCTGTTTGTACTGGCTGTTCACTGGCTGTTGGTACAAGCTGTTGTTACTGGCTGTTGGTACAAGCTGTTGGTACTGGCTGCTCACTGGCTGTTGGTACTGGCTTATGGTACTGGCTGTTGGTACTGGCTGTTGGTACCGGCTGTTGGTACTGGCTGTTGTTACTGGCTGTTGGTACTGGCTGTTGGTACTGGCTGTTGGTACTGGCTGTTGGTACTGGCTGTTTGTACTGGCTGTTTGTACTGGCTGTTTGTACTGGCATTTGGTACAAGCTGTTGGTACTGGCTGTTGGTACTGGCTGTTTGTACTGGCTGTTTGTACTGGCTGTTTGTACTGGCATTTGGTACAAGCTGTTGGTACTGGCTGTTGGTACTGGCTGTTTGTACTGGCTGTTGGTACTGGCTGTTTGTACTGGCATTTGGTACAAGCTGTTGGTACTGGCTGTTCACTGGCTGTTTGTACTGGCTGTTTGTACTGGCTGTTTGTACTGGCTGTTGGTACTGGCTGTTGGTACTGGCTGTTGGTACTGGCTGTTGGTACAAGCTGTTGGTACTGGCTGTTCACTGGCTGTTGGTACTGGCTGTTTGTACTGGCTGTTGGTACAAGCTGTTTGTACTGGCTGTTGGTACTGGCTGTTGGTACAAGCTGTTGGTACTGGCTGTTCACTGGCTGTTGGTACTGGCTGTTGGTACTGGCTGTTGGTACTGGCTGTTGGTACTGGCTGTTGGTACTGGCTGTTGGTACAAGCTGTTGGTACAAGCTGTTGTTACTGACTGTTTGTACTGGCTGTTGGTACTGGCTGTTGGTACTGGCTGTTGTTACTGGCTGTTTGTACTGGCTGTTGGTACAGGCTGTTGGTAATGGCTGTTTGTACTGGCTGTTGGTACTGGCTGTTGGTACTGGCTGTTGGTACTGGCTGTTGGTACTGGCTGTTGGTACTGGCTGTTGGTACTGGCTGTTGGTACTGGCTGTTGGTACTGGCTGTTGGTACTGGCTGTTGGTACTGGCTGTTGGTACTGGCTGTTGGTACTGGCTGTTGGTACTGGCTGTTGGTACTGGCTGTTGGTACTGGCTGTTGGTACTGGCTGTTGGTACTGGCTGTTGGTACTGGCTGTTGGTACTGGCTGTTGGTACTGGCTGTTGGTACTGGCTGTTGGTACTGGCTGTTGGTACTGGCTGTTGGTACTGGCTGTTGGTACTGGCTGTTGGTACTGGCTGTTGGTACTGGCTGTTGGTACTGGCTGTTGGTACTGGCTGTTGGTACTGGCTGTGGTACTGGCTGTTGGTACTGGCTGTTGGTACTGGCTGTTGGTACTGGCTGTTGGTACTGGCTGTTGGTACTGGCTGTTGGTACTGGCTGTTGGTACTGGCTGTTGGTACTGGCTGTTGGTACTGGCTGTTGGTACTGGCTGTTGGTACTGGCTGTTGGTACTGGCTGTTGGTACTGGCTGTTGGTACTGGCTGTTGGTACTGGCTGTTGGTACTGGCTGTTGGTACTGGCTGTTGGTACTGGCTGTTGGTACTGGCTGTTGGTACTGGCTGTTGGTACTGGCTGTTGGTACTGGCTGTTGGTACTGGCTGTTGGTACTGGCTGTTGGTACTGGCTGTTGGTACTGGCTGTTGGTACTGGCTGTTGGTACTGGCTGTTGGTACTGGCTGTTGGTACTGGCTGTTGGTACTGGCTGTTGGTACTGGCTGTTGGTACTGGCTGTTGGTACTGGCTGTTGGTACTGGCTGTTGGTACTGGCTGTTGGTACTGGCTGTTGGTACTGGCTGTTGGTACTGGCTGTTGGTACTGGCTGTTGGTACTGGCTGTTGGTACTGGCTGTTGGTACTGGCTGTTGGTACTGGCTGTTGGTACTGGCTGTTGGTACTGGCTGTTGGTACTGGCTGTTGGTACTGGCTGTTGGTACTGGCTGTTGGTACTGGCTGTTGGTACTGGCTGTTGGTACTGGCTGTTGGTACTGGCTGTTGGTACTGGCTGTTGGTACTGGCTGTTGGTACTGGCTGTTGGTACTGGCTGTTGGTACTGGCTGTTGGTACTGGCTGTTGGTACTGGCTGTTGTTACTGGCTGTTGGTACTGGCTGTTGGTACTGGCTGTTGGTCACTGGCTGTTGGTACTGGCTGTTGGTACTGGCTGTTGGTACTGGCTGTTGGTACTGGCTGTTGGTACTGGCTGTTGGTACTGGCTGTTGGTACTGGCTGTTGGTACTGGCTGTTGGTACTGGCTGTTGGTACTGGCTGTTGGTCACTGGCTGTTGGTACTGGCTGTTGGTACTGGCTGTTGGTCACTGGCTGTTGTTACTTGCTGTTGGTACTGGCTGTTGGTACTAGCTGTTGGTACTGGCTGTTGGTACTGGCTGTTGGTACTAGCTGTTGGTACTGGCTGTTGGTACTGGCTGTTGGTACTGGCTGTTGTTACTGGCTGTTGGTACTGGCTGTTGGTACTAACTGTTTGTCACTGGCTGTTGTTACTAGCTGTTGGTTCTGGCTGTTGGTACTGGCTGTTCACTGGCTGTTGGTACTGGCTGTTGGTACTGGCTGTTGGTACTGGTTGTTGGTACTGGCTGTTGGTACTTGCTGTTGGTCACTGGCTGTTGTTACTGGCTGTTGGTACTGGCTGTTGGTACTGGCTGTTGGTACTGGCTGTTCACTGGCTGTTGGTACTGGCTGTTGGTACTGGCTGTTGGTACTGGCTGTTGGTACTGGCTGTTGGTACTGGCTGTTGGTACTGGCTGTTGGTACTGGCTGTTCACTGGCTGTTGGTACTGGCTGTTGGTACTGGCTGTTGGTACTGGCTGTTGGTTCTGGCTGTTCACTGGCTGTTGGTACTGGCTGTTGGTACTGGCTGTTGGTACTGGCTGTTGGTACTGGCTGTTGGTACTGGCTGTTCACTGGCTGTTGGTACTGGCTGTTGGTACTGGCTGTTGGTACTGGCTGTTGGTACTGGCTGTTGGTACTGGCTGTTGGTACTGGCTGTTGGTACTGGCTGTTGGTACTGGCTGTTGGTACTGGCTGATGGTCACTGGCTGTTGTTACTGGCTGTTGGTACTGGCTGTTGGTACTGGCTGTTGGTACTGGCTGTTGGTACTGGCTGTTGGTACTGGCTGTTGGTACTGGCTGTTGGTAATGGCTGTTGGTCACTGGCTGTTTGTCACTGACTGTTGATCACTGGCTGTTGGTACTGGCTCTTGGTAGTGGCTGTTCACAGGCTGTTGGTCACCGCCATTGGTCACTGGCTGTTGGTCACTGGCTGTTGGTCACTGGCTGTTGGTCACTGGCTGTTGGTTACTGGCTGTTGGTACTGGCTGTTTGTCACTGACTGTTGATCACTGGCTGTTGGTACTGGCTGTTGGTCACTGCCTGTTTGTCACTGGCTGTTGGTCACTGGCTGTTGGTCACTGTCTCTGATCACTGGCTGAGGTCACTGGCTGTTGTTAATGGCTGTTGGTACTGGCTGTTGGTCACCGCCTTTGGTCACTGGCTGTTGGTCACTGTTTCTGATCACTGGCTGAGGTCACTGGCTGTTGTTACTGGCTGTTGCTTTTGGCTGTTGGTACTGGCTGTTGGTCACTGTCTCTGATCACTGGCTGAGGTCACTGGCTGTTGTTACTGGCTGTTGTTACTGGCTGTTGGTACTGGCTTTGGTCACTGGCTGTTCACTGGCTGTTGTTACTGGCTGTTGTTACTGGCTGTTGGTACTGGCTGTTGGTACTGGCTGTTGGTACTGGCTGTTGGTACTGGCTGTTGGTCACTGGCTGTTGGTCACCGCCTTTGGTCACTGACCGTTTGTCACTGACTGTTGGTCACTGACTGTTGGTCACTGGCTGTTGGTACTGACTGTTAGTTTTGGTTGTTTGTACTGGCTGTTGGTGCTGGCTCTTGGTCACTGACTGTTGGTTCTGACTGGTGGTCACTGGCTGGTGGTCACTGCCTTTGGTCACTGACTGTTGGTCACTGGCTGTTGGTACTGGCTGTTGGTACTGACTGTTAGTTTTGGTTGTTTGTACTGGCTGTTGGTGCTGGCTCTTGGTCACTGGCTGTTGGTGCTGGCTCTTGGTCACTGGCTGTTGGTACTGGCTGTTGGTCACTGACTGTTGGTAGTCGAGTAAGGGGTGGAGTAAGAGAGGTGGTATAAGGTGTGTGGGGTAAGGGGGTTGGAGGAAGGGGTGGAGTAAGGGAGTTGGAGCAAGGACGTTGGATTAAGTGAGTTGGAGTAAGGGGTTGAAGTAAGGGGGAAGAAGAAAGGGGGTTAGAATGAGGTAGGTGGATTAAGTTAGTGGAGTAAGAGGGGTGGAGTAAAGGGTTGCAGGGAGGGGTTGGAGTGAGGGGTTAAAGTAATGGGGAAAGAGAAAGAGGGTTAGAATGAGGTAGGTGGATTAATTGGGTGGAGTAAGAGGGGTGGAGTAAGAGGGCTGGAGTAAGGGGGGTGGAGTAAGGGGGGTGGAGTCAAGGAGTTGGAGCAAGGGTGGTGGAATTTCAATTGAAGATGGAGAGGGGTTGGGGGTGGGGGTGGAGAAGGGGATTTCCGGAATCAGGAGAGGGCAGGCTGGTTTAAAACTGTGCCCGTCTCATTCTGGATTGTGACTGCTGTTTATGTTTCATGGTGGTGTGACTGTTGTTTATGTTTCATGGTGGTGTGACTGTTGTTTATGTTTCATGGTGGTGTGACTGTTGTTTATGTTTCATGGTGGTGTGACTGTTGTTCATGTTTCATGGTGGTGTGACTGTTGTTTATGTTTCATGGTGGTGTGACTGTTGTTTATGTTTCATGGTGGTGTGACTGTTGTTAATGTTTCATGGTGGTGTGACTGCTGTTTATGTTTAATGGAGGTTTGTGTCGCGTTGTCTAACAGCTATAATGTAGTTTTGCGATTCTACACCCTCAATCCTTCAGGAACGATATAATCGCCCTGAAGGTGAGAGCCATTTGACACACTAGAGTTTACAACTAAACTTAACTGCCACACCTTGGGGGACACCACAAACAATCAAACAATGTCAGAACACAGGTGAGAAAGAAACCACTGAATCTGGTACAAAAATAACAGTTTAATCAAGCACAAAACCTTTCCCCTTCTGCCCGAAGCAGTGAGGGGTGAACGCGGGCAGCGTTCAACAAAGTAAAGGCCAAATTCAAAACAATAACACAACCTCAGCCCAGCGGAAACAAGATGGCGACGCTTCCGCTGTGAACAGAGAAAAGTAAACAACAACCACAAACAACCTTCAAGCAAAAGGTTTACGAATCTCAATACTTGCAAGAAAAAGGGTCACAAGCAACAATAACAACGTTACCGGTAACGTGTGCAAAGTTGACACTGTGATGAAAAAAACACAATCTCCCTCCCAACTCCAGTTTCACCAAAACAGAGAAAAACACCCCTAAGTTCTCCCCAAAACTCCACTCTTCCACCACTCGTTCTGGCCGTCCTGGCCTGAACTACAACAATCTCCACTAATAATGTTTACTCACTCCACTTCCGACCCCAAGAAGTATAAGTACACTACTTCCCCTCCTGACACGCTAAGTCCTTCAAAAAGACTTGTCAACAACGAAGTGTCAACAAAAGAAACTTCCCTCTTAATTCTCAACAATCCCAAATTTTGAGAAACATCAAGGTCCATACAAGAATTCCATCCAAAAATATCCACTCCCCCACTGAGAAGGTAAACACGACCCCGACTCCAAGCAATGAAGTGCTCGGATGTCAACAAACCCGAAGCCACGCCCCCTTTCACTCGTGCCTCGCTCCCGGCTAGCGTCAACTAGGCCTGGCCTCACCCCAGGTCTAAAGGTCATGCACTAACAATAACAGTCCCGCCTCCCGGCCTCCGCTCAACTGCTCTCTCCCTCCCGCTCCAGCCAATCAGAAGCGTCCCCACGCTAAACAGTCACGACAGGCGAGCAAAAAGAGAAACAACTGGGAAAACGTGTGCTTACCAGCTCTTGGCTCCCTCCCGGATCCAAGAATTCAACCTACACACACCCATCCAACTTAATCGACACATGCCACCCCAAATACACCCGTCTTCTTCCCCCCCAGGAAGAAATACTGTAGACTCCCCCACCGCTCAAAGGTTCATAACTAGAAGTCTCTCCTCGTCGACCCTTGGGCAGACTGCGCCCCTGCGCTCTGCTCCATGGCATGTAGATAGGCTCCGCCTAACCCCATTCAAAGTTAATTCTCAAAAACACAAGTAAGGCTATCCAGCGATCGAGTCCAAGTCTGTCACAGTGTGAGACGCGTCATTCAAGACTAGTGAATCAGATGGCACCCCACACTGCACCGTTGCATGTCTTTCCGTTGCAACCCACTACTGCACCCTTCATCACCCTACGTGAATGAAAGTACATAAGTTCGACCACCTTACCCCCCGGGCTTTCCTGTCCGAGTTCGAATTCCTCCCCCTGGAATTCCAGTCTACTCTTAGAAGTATCCCACTCCCTATCCCACAGAGTTAGACTACCCACACACCCCTAGTGTAGGGAGAGACTGCATCGGCTCATCTCTCTTTCTTCACCCCTTGCGCTGATGAAAGGAAACACCCCCCTGGGTGATACCTGTTACATGAATTTCTCCATGCCCCCTTGCTATCCTCTACTGTCCCAGTTAGAAGAAAGTCAAGGTCTGTAGTAAGTCCAAATACACAAATTCCCCCTGGAATTTCACAGTCCACTCTCCGAGCTAGACTAGGCTCACTACACGAGAAGTACTTGCAACTCTGGACACCCAACGTTGAGGAAACAGCACACCCCAGTGCACTTGAAGAACCAATTCGTCGGCCGCACAGGTATTCCACCCTGCGCTGGAAGTAGAGCCCCTCGAAGCTCCCGCGTAGAAGGCGGCGTCACCAAGTCCATCCACCATCTCCCGCGTCAGTCGTACACCATCCGTAAGACTCAGATACCTTAAAAAGCCTGTAACATATCGACCCGGACTAGTAAGCTACTATTTCTTTTCCCCACAAATTCTTTCACAGAATTATTGGAAGTAGGGCGACTGCCCTCGACCCACGTGCTCAGAAAAAAACCCTCCTCGCTTCCCTTCCCGCGAGAACATTTCGTTTAAACCATCCTAACGTTAAAACGAAATTGCACGAATTTACAACCCAATGTAAAAGTAGTTCACCCATTTCTACCAAAGAAACAAGCCCCGTACTTTAGCTTACTCTTACTGTCCCGTCAATTGAATTCTTTCCCGCCGACATTTCAAACAGTCATTTCCCACATGGCAAACGAGCGGAACAAGATTTCGACCTTACCCCAACGAAGGCTGTGAAAACGCCGACAACTTCCTCACGTCCAGTTCAAGACTAATTCTCGGAATCTTCCTGGCTGGCTGGCCTAGCCACCAAGGCAAGAATTGCGAAGACCAACATTCGCACCCAAACCACCCCAGTGGTTTTAGACTCGCAGAGCACCAAGCTCATACGTCCTTCTCCTCATCCAACCCGATGAATAATGAACCCTGTCTCGCGTCTCCCGGATCAAGAAACCTCCGTCACGCGATAGAGCACACCCAATCAGGGCGCTTAATTTTTATTGACCTCCAGCCCGTGCTGGGTCAACAGGTAATCCCTTAACAAAACGCTCACTTCCCCAGCACGTGCCTTTGCTGAGAATTTCCCGCCCAAGCTATAGTGAAACATAACCCTAACCGTTATTTGAGCAGAATACGGTGTCACCGTAATTTATCACCCCCTTGATCATTATCTCTAATCATTCCAGAAGTCGCGTCCCGCGACAGTGTGACTGTTGTTTATGTTTCATGGTGGTGTGACTGTTGTTTATGTTTCATGGTGGTGTGACTGTTGTTTATGTTTCATGGTGGTGTGACTGTTGTTTATGTTTCATGGTGGTGTGACTGCTGTTTATGTTTCATGGAGGTGTGACTGTTGTTTATGTTTCATGGTGGTGTGACTGTTGGTTATGTTTCATGGTGGTGTGACTGTTGTTTATGTTTCATGGTGGTGTGACTTTTGTTTATGTTTCATGGTGGTGTGACTTGTTTATTTTTTATGATGGTGTGACTGTTGTTTATGTTTTATGGTGGTGTGACTGTGTATTACATTTCGTGGTGGATTGTGACTGTTGTTTATGTTTCATGGTGGTGTGACTGTTGTTTATGTATCATGGTGGTGGTGACTGTTGTTTATGTATCATGGTGGTGGTGACTGCTATTTATGTTTCATGGTGGTGTGACTGTTGTTTATGTTTCATGGTGGTGTGACTGTTGTTTATATTTCATGATGGTGTGACTGTTGTTTATGTTTCATGGTGGTGTGACTGTGTATTACATTTCGTGGTGGATTGTGACTGCTATTCATGTTTCATGGTGGATTCTGACTGTTGTTTATGTATCATGGTGGATTGTGACTGCTATTCATGTTTAATGGTGGATTGTGACTGTTGTTTATGTTTCATGGTGGTGTGACTGTTGTTTATGTTTCATGGTGGTGTGACTGTTGTTTATGTATCATGGTGGTGTGACTGTTGTTTATGTATCATGGTGGTGTGACTGTTGTTTATGTTTCATGGTGGTGTGACTGTTGTTTATGTTTCATGGTGGTGTGACTGCTGTTTATGTTTCATGGTGGTGTGACTGTTGTTTATGTTTCATGGTGGTGTGACTGCTGTTTATGTTTCATGGTGGTGTGACTGCTGTTTATGTTTCATGGTGGTGTGACTGCTGTTTATGTTTCATGGTGGTGTGACTGTTGTTTATGTATCATGGTGGTGTGACTGTTGTTTATGTTTCATGGTGGTGTGACTGTTGTTTATGTATCATGGTGGTGTGACTGTTGTTTATGTTTCATGGTGGTGTGACTGTTGTTTATGTTTCATGGTGGTGTGACTGCTGTTTATGTTTCATGGTGGTGTGACTGTTGTTTATGTTTCATGGTGGTGTGACTGCTGTTTATGTTTCATGGTGGTGTGACTGCTGTTTATGTTTCATGGTGGTGTGACTGCTGTTTATGTTTCATGGTGGTGCGACTGTTGTTTATGTATCATGGTGGTGTGACTGTTGTTTATGTTTCATGGTGGTGTGACTGTTGTTTATGTTTCATGGTGGTGTGACTGTTGTTTATGTATCATGGTCGTGGTGACTGTTGTTTACATTTCGTGGTGGATTGTGACTGTTGCTGACTTTTCAGGATGGATTGTGACTGTTACCTGTGTTTCAGAGTCTGTAGTGACCAATGTCACTGTAAAAGATACGACCGGCTCCATCAATGCCGGCTCCATCACCCTGCAGCTGGCGGAGCAGACGATGAAAGAGGGGCTGGTGGAGCTGTCCAGCTTCCAACGCAGCGGCGGTCGTCTCTCCGCCTCGGTCGTTCTCAAATCGCAGTTGGACAGAGACTTTGTGAGCAACTTTTCTTCCTGTCTCTATGCACGCCCGCTGTGTTTCCATGGCAATCTGTGGGGCTCCGGGGCCGTGTGGTCAGCGCGCTTGCGGCTATAGTGGGTGCGGTGTTCGGGGTCGGCTCTCTATTGCGGAGGGTCGCTATTGCGGGGGGCTGCTGTTGCGGGAATTGTTTTTGTCAAAAGTTCTTAAGGCCATTTTGATTCTTTTGTCCTAAAACGCCTAAAAAACCTTAACATTTTTGTTACTTTTTTTTAACGTAGAAAGTTTTTCGTTTTTTTTCTCATAATATTTTCCCCAAAATTTCTTGATCCGGTTTTACCTTTAGCGCTCAGCCTAGGGCCGCACCCGCCACCCCGCCTGACTGACTTAGCCTGTACGGGGAGTTTCACCTAAACCCGGACGCGTTACTTTTTGTCACGTTTGTGTCCAACATGAGCGTCGGGCCCTGGAGTTAGGGCGTAGGGACCACCCGTTGAGAGTCAAACGTGGGATGGAGTTAGAATATAAAGCTTCACCCGTTATTGATAAAAACTGCGGCTATGGAACCTACCGGCAGATTCTGACCATTTTCACCCTCCTGAAACGCCTATAAAATCATACCATTTTTGTTTTGGCGTTTTGGGACAAAAGAATCAAAATGGGCTACAAAAAGGTTTGTAATATTTTTTTGAAAAACCGAAAACATTTCTTTTAAGTTTTAAAAAAGAGTAACACAATTTTTTTTTTGCGTTTTAGAACAAAAGAATCAAAATGGCTTTAAGAACTTTTGAAAAATAAAATCCCGCAATAGCGGCCCTCCGCAATAGCGGCCCCTCCCCGGATACAAAGGTTATATCCTTGGTCAAGCGGCTTTATTTACGTTGCTTTTCCTAACCCATGAATAAAACGAACACCTAAGAGGGCTGAGATCAGGAGGTATTGCGAGAATATTGTCTTCATTTTGGTAATATCGGTGACCATTTGCTCTGATAACAACATGTCTTGCTAGCGATTGACATGAAAGATTGTGGTGCAACACAAGAAATCCCGTCATAGCACGACTGGAATCGTGTTGCGCTGGTTGAAAAAGGTCGTTTAATGCAGTTGGTGTTTACTTTGCTGTTTATGTTTAAATGACACTGAGGTGTTGTTTAAAATAGTGTTGTTATTAATGTCGTTGGTGTTTAACTTGCTGTTTATGTTTAAATGACACTGAAATGTTGTTTAAAATAGTGTTGTTACTAATGTCGTTGGTGTTTAATTTGCTGTTTATGTTTAAATGACACTGCGGTGTTGTTTAAAATAGTGTTGTTACTAATGTCGTTGGTGTTTAATTTGCTGTTTATGTTTAAATGACATTGCGGTTTGTTTAAAATAGTGTTGTTACTAATGTCGTTGGTGTTTACTTTGCTGTTTATGTTTCAATGACACTGCGGTGTTGTTTAAAATAGTGTTCTTACTAATGTCGTTGATGTTTGTCACGGCTCCCTCAAGATCAGGCTGCCGTTTTAGTACAAAACAATATAAAGAAAACGGTAAAAATTGAATATTAATTTAATTATACACAATTGCTTATAACCAAACAGAGCCCAAACTCTCACAGGCAAAAACCTCTTTCACGATGCGCCAACCACCAGACAGAGCCCAGCTCAAAGTATAACTCCCCCTACTGCTCAACCCACTGTACATGTACACGTCATTCACCCCGCCCGCCACCAGCCCAGCTCGGTACTGGAACCTAAAAAGAAGAAAACACCAATTTGCATTTCGCCCAACAAAATCAAAGTTCGCGAATATAAATACAAAATGATGCCGACAGACAGCACTTACCCTCTACAGGGTTCCACGACTCATTCCAGTGGCTGGACAGTGGTTGCAGGCCGTCTTATACTGCAAAAACCACGACGACTGAAACTCATGCAAAGCACGATTTTCCATGTCTGCTGCATGGAAACACTGGAACTCATGCAAAGCACGATTTTCCACGTCTGCTGCATGGAAACACTGGAACTCATGCAAAGCACGATTTTCCACGTCTGCTGCATGGAAACACTGGAACTCATGCAAAGCACGATTTTCCACGTCTGCTGCATGGAAACACTGAAAATCATGCAAAGCACGATTTTCCACGTCTGCTGCATGGAAACACTGGAACTCATGCAAAGCACGATTTTCCACGTCTGCTGCATGGAAACACTGAAAATCATGCAAAGCACGATTTCCCATGTCTCCTGCATAGAAACACTGACTAAATACGCAAACAAAACCACACACTTGCCGAACAAAATGTCACGTGCAGTACGTGACGATGTTTAAATGTCGTTCATTAAAAACATGTCGTTGATTTTAAACATGTCGTTTCTGTTAAAATGTCGATGGTATTTAAAATGTCCTTGGTGTTTTAAATGTCGTTGATGTTTTAAATGTCGTTGGGTTTTTTTATGTCTTAGCGTTTTAAATGTCATTGGTGTTTACATGTCGTTGGTGTTTATATACCGTTCGTGCTCAAATGTCGTTGGTGTTTTAAATGTCGTTGGTGTCGAAATGTTGGTTGTGTTAGAAATGCTGTTGGTGCTTAATATGTCGTTGTTTTTTAAAATGTAATTGTGTCTAAAATGTTGCTGGTGTTTAAATGTCGTCGATGTTTATAATGTTTTTGGTGCTTAAAATGTCGTTGATTTTTAAAATGTCATTGTGTTTAAGATGTCCTTGGTGATTAAAATGTCGTTGGTGTTTAAAATGTCGTTGGTATTTAAATATGCTTTGTGTTTAAATATCGTTGGTTTTTAAACTGTCATTGATATTTAAATGTCATCGGTGTATAAATTTAGTTGATGTTTAAAGTATAGTTTTGTTATGTCGTTGGTGTTGGAATCTCGTTGGTCTATAACATGCCGTTGGTGTGCAAAATGTCGTTGATGTTTTGAATATTTATGCTGTTTACATTGTCGCTGTTGTTCAAATGTCGTTGGTGTTAAATTGTAATTGGTTTTTTAATGTTATTGGTGCTTAAATATCGTCGGTGTTTAACATGTTGTTGGTTGTTTAAATGTCGTTGGTGTTCAATTTGTTTCGTTTTAAAATGTCATTTGTGTTTAACTGTCGTTGGTGTTTGAATGTTGTTGGTTTTTAGCAGGTCGTTGATGTTTGAAATGTCTGTTAACTTTTTAAATATTGTCGACGTTTAAAATATAGCTGTTTGAAAGACTGTTGCTGTTTAAAATAATGCTGTTTGAAATAGTGCTGTTTGAAATAGCTACTGTTGTTTGAAATACTGTTGGTGTTTAAAACATTGCTGTTTGAAGTATTGATGTTTGAAGTATTGTTTTTGTAAGAGGTTGTTGCTGTAACTGAGAGGTGTTGTTGCTGTAACATAGAGGTGTTGTTGCTGTAACTGAGATATGTTGTTGCTGTCGCCGTTGCAGAACCCAAACACGCGGGCCATCTGGTTCGAGGCGTTCACGACCACCGCAGTGAGTTATCGGCCCCTGCACTGGCGCGGCTGCTGACATGAAGGTGGAGGAGGCGGGGGGGGGGGGGGGGGGGGGGGGGGATTCGGCCGTGTGGTTGGGCTTTCCGTGGCGGGGAGTAGGGGCTGCCACTTCCAGCAAACAAATGAAGAAAAGATGGAATGAAATGAAGAAAAGATGGAACGTTTTGACTATACATCCTCAGATCGATTCGATGTGATTGCCCCTTTTCCGATGATTCAAACTGTAAACGTATGTAACAACGAACTTTGACGAAGTTTTGATTGATGATAGGGTTTAACAAAACTCGAGGTCAGAGAAAGTTAAATCGATGCATTTCCTATGCCAAAAGTCATTTATAATCTGGTCAGACGATTTTGTATAAGGGAAATCCCACTTGCTTCGAAATCCGGTGAATGTGATTGGCTGTTGTGTACAAGCGCCAGCAGACGACTTACGCCGCAGCCAAGTCACGTTGCCAGGTGACGTCATACGCGTTCAAAAAAGTTATCAAGATGCAAGTCTAAAATGAGCAAATGCCCTGTAACGCGCTTGTTCCGTTTCTCCCTACTCAGGACCAGGTACAATACCGACTTGTTCCGTTTCTCCCTACTCAGGACCAGGTACAATACCGACTTGTTCCGTTTCTCCCTACTCAGGACAAGGTGCAATACCGACTCATGCTGCTGATCACGGATGTGGGCGATGTGGCACCGAGATTCGAGAACCTTCCGTACAACATACAAATACCGGAGGTGGGTTGTCGCCCAGACAAGCGGCTCTGCAGGCTGGGCATACACACGCAACCAATTTGCACGACGTGGGTGGGTGGCCGGGCGCACTGCAGCCGAATAGGAATGCTGGCTGCAGACAGGGATGTTGTGTTCGGGAAGTTGAAGTTTGACTGTAGGTGGTGGACAGTAAGTGGAGGGTGACGTCTTGTTGAGGACAGTGAGTGGAGGGGAGGGTGACGTCTTATTGTGGACAGTCAGTGGAGGGGAGGGTGACGTCTTGTTGAGGACAGTCAGTGGAGGGGAGGGTGACGTCTTATTGTGGACAGTCAGTGGAGGGGAGGGTGACGTCTTGTTGAGGACAGTGAGTGGAGGGGAGGGTGACGTCTTATTGTGGACAGTCAGTGGAGGGAGGGTGACGTCTTATTGTGGACAGTCAGTGGAGGGGAGGGTGACGTCTTGTTGAGGACAGTCAGTGGAGGGGAGGGTGACGTCTTGTTGTGGACAGTCAGTGGAGGGGAGGGTGACGTCTTATTGTGGACAGTCAGTGGAGGGAGGGTGACGTCTTATTGTGGACAGTCAGTGGAGGGGAGGGTGACGTCTTGTTGTGGACAGTCAGTGGAGGGAGGGTGACGTCTTATTGTGGACAGTCAGTGGAGGGGAGGGTGACGTCTTGTTGTGGACAGTCAGTGGAGGGAGGGTGACGTCTCGGGGTGGACAGTCAGTGGAGGGGAGGGTGACGTCTTGCTGTGGACAGTCAGTGGAGGGGAGGGTGACGTCTTGTTGTGGACAGTCAGTGGAGGGGAGAGTGACGTCTTGCTGTGGACAGTCAGTGGAGGGGAGGGTGACGTCTTGTTGTGGACAGTCAGTGGAGGGGAGGGTGACGTCTTGTTGTGGACAGTCAGTGCAGGGGAGGGTGACGTCTTGTTGTGGACAGTCAGTGCAGGGGAGGGTGACGTCTTGTTGTGGACAGTCAGTGCAGGGGAGAGTGACGACTTGTTGTGGACAGTCAGTGGAGGGAAGGGTGACGTCTTGTTGTGGACAGTCAGTGCAGGGAAGGGTGACGTCTTGTTGTGGACAGTCAGTGGAGGGGAGGGTGACGTCTTGTTGTGGACAGTCAGTGGAGGGGAGGGTGACGTCTTATTGTGGACAGTCAGTGGAGGGGAGGGTGACGTCTTGTTGTGGACAGTCAGTGGAGGGGAGGGTGACGTCTTGTTGTGGACAGTCAGTGGAGGGGAGGGTGACGTCTTGTTGTGGACAGTCAGTGGAGGGGAGGGTGAAGTCTTGTTGTGGACAGTCAGTGGAGGGGAGGGTGACGTCTTATTGTGGACAGTCAGTGCAGGGGAGGGTGACGTCTTGTTGTGGACAGTCAGTGCAGGGGAGGGTGACGTCTTATTGTGGACAGTCAGTGCAGGGGAGGGTGACGTCTTGTTGTGGACAGTCAGTGCAGGGGAGGGTGACGTCTTGTTGTGGACAGTCAGTGCAGGGGATGGTGACGTCTTGTTGTGGACAGTCAGTGCAGGGGAGGGTGAAGTATTGTTGTGGGCGAGGAGACAGAAAGCAATCGGGCGTGATATAGACATAGAGATGAGACAGAAAAAAGAGCGATTGAAAACAGGAGGAGGAGGAGGAGGAGGAGGAGGAGGAGGAGGTCTAGGAGGACTAGGAAGAGGAGGAGGAGGAGGAGGGGGAGAGGAGAGTGAAGATGAGAGGAGGGGAGGAGAGAGGGGGGAGGGAGGCGGAGGAAGGAGGAGGAAGGAGAAGGGAGGAGGAGGAGGAGGAGAAAGAAGAGGGAGGAAGAGGAGGAGGGGGGGGATGGGGGAAGAGAGAAGGAGGAGGAGGGCAGGGAGGAGAAGGAGGAGAAGGAGGAGAGGGAGGAGGAGGAGGAGAAGGAAGGAGGAGGAGGGAGGAAGGAAGAAGACAGGAGGAGGAGCAGGAAGTAGGAAGGTGAAGCAGGAGCAGGAGGAAGAGGAGAGGAGAAGGAGAGGGGAGAAGAAGGAGCAGGAAGCGAGATGATGGGAATGTGGAGATTGCGCGGTGAGGGAGGATTGGAGGAAGGAGAGTGGGAATTCGCGGAGGATGGGACTGGCAGAACGGAAGATGGGAAACGAGGAGGGAGGAACAAAAATGCCGGGGGTAGGCATCGAGGGGGGGGCGTGGGTAGGGAAGGTAGGAGGGTAGCACGGAGGGTGGCGGGTAGAAGGAGGAGCAGGAGAGAGCTACGAGAGAGGTTAGTAAGGAGACTGGGGCGTTACTTATTTGGAAGGAGGGAGCGTAGAGGATCGGGTAAGTGAATTGTGAAAAATTCCAAATCAAACTCACCGTAGTAGAGATAACGTTATGTTGGTGTCAGTAGCGTGTATGTCAAAAATTCTCACCTTTTTAACATTATGTAACTGAGGCAAGACAGTAGTGTTCATACGCAGCAAATCAGGGTGAAACGATCCAGAAGACGGGCATCTACATGCGCTTTCAGCCTTTAGCTACCTTTCCCGTATGTATGTACCGATGTTATCAGTTGTTTGTAAATATCTTGACGACAGCACGCTGTGACATCAGTTACCGGTACGCACCGACGACACAACACCACACACACACAATCGCGCGACACCCACAAAATCGCACAATGATATTTCTCCACACCCACCACTCGCACAGACCACCACCCCACCACCCCGCCCAGCACATCACCACACCGGCACGCACATCACAACCACCCACACAAACACACCAAACTAACACATTCGTGGCTACATTCATTGCTACACACTGCCTACTTCTTAACACACACAACACAGGCTACGCACTCGTTTTTTATTTTCGTTGACAATGATAATATACATGATATAGTTGGCACAAGAAAAATGAAAATTCGTTCAATTTCGCACTGTAGGAGGAAATCGATAGGAGAGGAGCGGTACAGCTTTTCGATGGGAGAAATGGGACGTTTCGATAAGGAAGTAGCGAGCAACACGCTGACTGTTGTAGGAAATGCGTTGAATCCTGGACGATAGGACGAGGAAAATGTGTCCCCTTCCAGGTGTTACAGTTCGTTTTCCTGTGCGAGACAGAGACGCAGTAAGGGACCTGTTTCCATTGTCCACGCTGGACAGGGCCGCGTTATAGAAGTGTGATGTTGTTGTATGTGGATTCTATAGACGTAGCTCGCATCGGGTCTGTCCTGTGCCGCGTGCGCAAGTTTATTCTTTACCTCTCCGCTAATTCGGTTACCAGGTCACGTGGTTGAGTCGGGCTAAATTTGTCTTGTTGTGTCTCATGACGTCAGTCGATTTCCAGCTCGAGCGTGAGAGAATATTTCAACTAGCATCTCGAAAGCTCTGGAACCTGTGTTTAGGTATTTAAAGCGCGACAAAGCGAGAGAGAGAGAGAGACAGACACGAGCAGCAGATACGACAGAGTTAAGGTGAGAGCTTAACTAGAGGATAAACGAGTCCTCCTTTGTAAGGAGTGAGTCCTCTGCAGCACTGCGCGTAGAGTGGAGCGAGTACGACGATACTGTTTACTGCCACCGCTGTGTATGGACCAGTGCGTGAATAAAGTTTATCGAAAACGACCACCAGCGTTTGCAACTTCGATTTCCCAGCGCAAACTAGGAGAACCCCGGTACAACAGGATATTGCAAGAGAAGAGCGCAACACGAGCCCCCTGGCGGGCGTGCAGTGCGGGGCAGGATAAATGGCCGTGGAGGCCCAGCCTCTCCCCGTCTGAGGCAGCGCCTCCCGCAGCAGTCTCACACTAAATGCTCACCAACGAATCCTTAGATATCAGTTTCTCCCCAAACTCTGAGTCTTTGAATCGTACTGCCTCCCGCAACAGTCTCACACTAAATGCTCACCAACGAATCCTTAGATATCAGTTTCTCCCCAAACTCTGAGTCTTTGAATCGTACTGCCTCCCGCAACAGTCTCACACTAAATGCTCACCAACGAATCTTTAGATATCAGTTTCTCCCCAAACTCTGAGTTTTTGAATCGTACTGCCTCCAGAAAAAATCAACTTTGTGAATCATCTGCTCGCATTACCATTAAATACTGACACTTTGCCAGGCCTGTAGAACGATGCAACGACATGATAATGCAAAGGACAGCACAGGAAAACAATAATACCGATGAAGAATTACACTCGAAAATGGTCATACAAGAAATTATACTAGAAAAGGATACTACAGGAAAGGATAATTCAGGAATGTAAAATACAGGAAAGGGTTAAGGCAGGAAAAGTATACTCTCTCTCTCTCTCTTTCTCTCTCTTTCTCTCTCTTTCTCTCTCTCTCTCTCTCAGTGTTGGGTTAACTGTGCAAGAAAGTTTGATGCTGTGCTTCTCAAATTACAACAGGGAGAGAGTATGATATGTGAGCACCTATTTACTTCGTGCTTTTAAGAGGAGGAGGTGTACAGCATCAATTGAGACATCTGTGCCAATGTTGCTGAGTCCTTGTACTAGGTCGATGGCCTATAAATAATGTTTTTTTTCGTTCCTTCGTTCGTTTGTTCTCTCTCTCTCTCTCTCTCTCTCTCTCTCTTTCTCGCTCTCTCTCTCTCTCTCTCTCTCTCTCTCTCTCTTTCTCCCCCCCCCCCCTCTCTGCATGCATGCATGAGGTGGCTTGTGTGTACAAGTGATTGTGAAGTCTGTGTCGTAATTACGATCATGACAATCGTTGCTTGTATTGCTCTGGACTTGGGCTGCTCTGATCGTTTGAAGGGTGCGGATGAAACCTACAGGAACACGTTTGTCATCGACAAGCACACTGGCGTCCTTTCGCTCAACGGATCATTGGATTTCAAAAGAACCCCATTCTACCAGTACACCGTCACCGCCATCGTAAGTGTCCAACCAGCATAAAAGAAATCACATATTACTGCTGTTTTCTTCCTAATTTTCGTATTTTCCTCCACTGTTTCTTTGGATTTTCTTTCACGACAACACGTCGTCGCCACTTGCTATCTCTCTTCCCCGCCTGCCTTGCTTGTTTCTAGATGTGACCTCCCCTTCTGTCTTGCTTGTTTCTAGATGTGACCTCTCCTCTTGTCTTGCTTGTTGCTAGATGTGACCTCCCCTCCTGCCTTGCTTGTTTCTAGATGTGGCCTCCCCTGCTGTCTTGCTTGTTTCTAGATGTGACCTCTCCTCCTGTCTTGCTTGTTGCTAGATGTGACCTCCCCTCCTGTCTTGCTTGTTGCTAGATGTGGCCTCCCCTCCTGTCTTGCTTGTTGCTAGATGTGGCCTCCCCTCCTGTCTTGCTTGTTGCTAGATGTGGCCTCCCCTCCTGTCTTGCTTGTTGCTAGATGTGGCCTCCCCTGCTGTCTTGCTTGTTTCTAGATGTGGCCTCCCCTCCTGTTTTGCTTGTTTCAAGATGTGACCTCCCCTCCTGTCTTGCTTGTTTCTAGATGGGGCCTCCCCTCCTGTCTTGCTTGTTGCTAGATGTGGCCTCCCTCCTTCTCGCGCCTTGTCGCTAGTAGTGTGGACCTACCCTCCTACATGCTGGTTGCCATACGACTGTGACCTCGCTACGTCCTGTCTTGCGTTTGGTAATGTGACTCCCTGCTTCTTCCTCAGACTGGTTGCTAGATACCGTTTACCTCGGTCCTCCTGTTCCCGTGCTCTGGACTTGCTAGATGTGACTCCCCTCCAAGATCTTGCGTGTAATGGTCACGATAACGGCGTCGTCTCTTCCCCCTGCTAGCGTTGTTGCTAGATGTGACCTCCCCTCCGTCTTGCTTGGGGGGTCACTGCTTGCCTCCCCTCCTGTCTAGCCTTGGTTAGACATAAGATGGTGACCGCTCTACCCGGCGCTGTTAACGTGGCGTGTGTCTTGCTAAGATGTGGGACCTGTTCCCCCTGCTCTGTCCTTGTGCGTATGTTAGCTAGCAATGTGGCCCCTGCCTGGCTCTCGTCTGTCCCGTGCTTGTTGCGTGCTAGATAATGGTACGCGGTTCCCTCCTGTCTTGCTGTTTGCTAAGATGTGCCTCTCCTCCTTCCTTGCTTGTGTTGACTTAAATGTTGACACTCATCCCTGCCCAGCGAATGCCAGCTACTTCTGTCGATATGCTGACTGTCTTTCACAATCGATGATTCGTTCGAGGTTCTGGCTCCTATTCCTGCGCCCCGGCCCCTTCCCTGTCTTGCTTGTTTACTTAATGTGCAGCACAAGACATCCGACCTTCGACGCGCACTAAGTATGCTTTGCGTGTTCGTCTAGATGTTGGACCTCCTACCCCTCCTGAATCCGTGTTATCAGCCTGCTTCGTTTTGCTAAATGTGGCCTCCGTCTTGTTCTTGCTCTGTTGTTAGCATGTGGCCTCCCCGCCTGTCGTGCTTGTTGCTAGATAGACATAGCCCTCGCCACTCTCCTTGGTCAATTTCTCGCTGTGATATGCTAGAGTTTGTTTTGGCCTGCCCTTTCTGCTTGCTTGTTATTTAAGATCGTGGTATCAGGCCTCTCCTGTCTGTGAGCTGTGTACAGACTAGAGAGTAGACCCGCTCTGACTCCCGCTATCAGTGGTCGTTTATTGAAACTTGTTGCCTCATGTAACAGCGTGGCCTATCAAACTGGGGCACTACGTAGTCACGGCTGTGATTAATACAAGGTAACGGATTGTGGAGACGACAACAATCGCCTCTCTGATCTTGGCTGTTGCGGTAGATGTTGCCTCCCTCCGTCTTTGCCTGTTGCTGGAGATGTGACCTACCCCGTTTCTTGCTTGATCAGGCTAAGTGTGCGATAATGATTGGATCCTCTCGCTCACTAGGTTCTTGCTGTGGCTGTGTGTGCGTTTAGAAGAATGGGTAAAGCCTCCCCTCCTGTCTTGCTGTGTGCTTAGAATGTGGACCTCAGGACAATCCCTCCGATTTGCTTGTTGCTAAGAATGTGGCCATCCCCCTCCTGTCATGTGCTTGTTTAATCTAGAAATGCAGTGGACCATCACGCCTGTCCAGATCGTGTTGCTGTGTTTTAGATGCGGGCTGCCCCTCGCTGTCTCTGCTTGTAATGCATAGATTTTACCTCCGCGCTACCTGTCTTGAATCAATTTGTTTCTACATAAGCATGTGGCCCCTTCACCCTTCGCTGTTTTGTTCTTGGTTGCAGATGTTGCCCACTCCCACCCCTTTCGCTGTCTTGGCTTTTTGCGTATAAAATGTGACCGCGGCAGGCCATAGCGTGTCTTGCTTGTTGGCTAGATGGTATGGGCCTGCCCTGTTGGAGAAGGCCCCCCCCGTTGCTTGTGTGCTAGATGTGGACCTTCCCCTCCTGTCGTGCTGTTGCGTAGAGGTGGGCCTCGCCCGTGTTGACTTGCTTGTTTGGTTAGATGTTCCTCGCCCGTTCTGTCTTGCTATGGTACTTAGAAGACGTGGCCTTCCCTGCTGTCTTGTACTGTTGTTCTAATATCGTGACCTACCCTGCTGATCTTGCTTGTTTCTTCAAAGATGTGCATAGCCCTTCTGGCTTGCGCGATGGGCGTAGATAGTGTGGCCCATACCCCTCCTGTTTGCTTGTTGCTAGATGTGTCGCAGGGTGGTCGTTGCTCGCCCTCCTTCTTGCTTGTTGCGAGTGTGGCCTCTCCCTCGTGTTTCCTTTGCTTGTTATCATTAGATTGACCTTCCCCTGCATGTCGTTGGTTTGTATTAATATCTAATGTCGCCTCTGGCCCTTCCTCGTCTTGCTTGTTTGTACTATATGTGGCCATTTCTCCCTCACCTGGTCTTTAGCCATGTGTTACTAGATGTTTGCCATCGCTACCCTGCCTGTCTTGCGTGAGTATGCGCGTTGAGGGGCCTCCCCTGCTGTCGGCTTTGTCTCTAGATGTGCTACCTGTTTCCTGTATAGTGCGCCCACGATTTCATAGCTTGTTCTAGATTATGGCCTCTCCCCTGGGTGTATTGCATGAACGTGGACTTTCGAGAGGCACTAGGCATTGGGGACTTATAGAGTCTAGGACTACCGAGTAGCATTTCAGAGGCTGGGCTATAGTCTGTGACTAGTGTAGTCTACATTTGATACAGAACCCGGACTGGGGTGTTTGACTTGACAGAGTGGCTGGGGACTGAATTGAGCCATAGTCGATTGGTGATTATCATTTAAGCTAAGAAAGACACGGGAAAATTCGGGCGGCGGGGTGTTGAGCCGTCTCGAGGTCATGGCGGCAAAGCGCAAAGTCGCTACCGTTTGGCAAAACTTCCCTTGGTCAATAGTGTCTTCACGATGAACTCGGTGTGACGAGAAGAGTCGGAGAGTAATAAGGGAGAAGAGGCGATGAAGAGGAGAGAGAGACAGGGTGTGGGAGCATGCGAGAGGAAGACAGATAGAGAGAGAGAGAGAGAGAGAGAGGGGGGAGGAGGGGAGAGAGAGAAGGAGAGAAAGTGAGAGGAGAAAGAGAGAAAGAGAGAACGAGATAAGAAAAAGATAGAGAAAGAGAAGACCAGCACATGATATTCACAGCGGGAGGGGCGAGGACAAAATACGAGTAGCTCTCAGAAATAGCGGTATGTCACGAAAGGGAGAACGATACATTAACAGCACATACACCAGCCCAAGCAAACTAAAAAAGGCGGACGCTGGAGATGGGAGGTAGGGAAACGAAAAATGATAGTGAGCGAAGAGGCTGAGAGGCTCAGAGTTGAGTGAGTTGTAGAGAAGATAGGTTGAAATGCCTATCAGGTAGGTGTGATGTTGTAGGTGATGTGGTGTGGATGTAGATCGGGTGCTAGATAGTGAGGAGGAGTGTATGTGAGTGAAGCGCAGTACCTGTTAGTAGATACAGTTCATCAGAGAGCAGCACAGATGCAAGTAACTAGACAGCAAGAGCGCAGTATTGGTACAATATGCGCAGGAATTTCAGGATGACGAACACATTGGAAATCAGATATCGGAAACAGATGAAAAAAAATAGTTATGTCAGAGTTAGCGTGAGAGAGGAACAGGTAGAAGATCAACACACAGCAGCTACACACACGACACAGACAGCAACACCCAACACTCGGCGAGGGGACCTCACACATTCGACGAGCTGAGTAAGAGAGGGAGAGGGAATAGAGAGAGAACAATAGATGACGACTTTTCGCGCAGAGCCAAAGCAGCGTCGAAGTGAAACTCCAGTGGACATATCAATGCGATCGACAGAACAGATTGCAAGGATAGAGTACGGTCAGGTTACCAAAATAGTTGCAGAGTTTAAGAGAGAGATCTCAGCGGAGAGGAGATAGAGAAATGTTTATCAGTGAATGATCACGATAGACGATTTTTGCAATCTGATATCAGTTAGATAAGATCGAAGATAAGTGAGCAATCAGACACACAATGCAATTGTACACGATGTCACAGCAGAGAGTGTATGCAGCAGGACAACAGCCGATCAGTTATTAATCTTTCACCGTTGACTGCTACGACTCGACTGGCGAGATGGCAGACGCGTCGTGCTATAAATGAAGACTTCAACGAACTGACTGGACTCTCTCGAGCGAGTCGACCTACATTTCCATTTGTAAATGTAGAGGGACGCGGTTCACGACCTAATAGGGAGATACAACGAAAGCAATACGAGCAGCATTTGGGATAAAGTTTTTAATGCTGTCCATAGGAAGGCGTAACATTATTTCCACTTTGGATCGGACGTTTCATAGTGCATCCCAAGAAACAACAGCGTTTTCGTGTATGCGAGAAACCGTAGGACGGAGTACGAGATGGGAACGCAATATATACAAGTTATGACGCAGGCAGAGGTACTCGCACGTGTAGGTGGTGTGATGACGGGCCAACGACAGTGAAGTTGGACCAAGGACGTAGTAGCAGCATGATCCGAGATCACAGAGAAGCTGAAAGCACGAGAAAGGTACGCCACAGAGTATCAATAAGGAGAGAATAGTAGACTACGCACAGTACCGCGTCTTGCATAGAACTACATGGAGACATAGACGACAAGGATAAGTGAGACAGACGTGAGAATGAACAAGCGACAGTAGTCCAGATATGAGCTAATATCTAGACAGACTAACTACGGAATAGTGGATAAAGCAGAGAGAGAGAGACAGTGCACCCCGTCGGCAGGTTGAATTAAATGATGATACCAAACCTGACTGCTAATTCGTTGTACTGTTTATGTCGTAGCGATGTGACACTGAGCCGTGCAGCCCTGCTCATGCGCACCTGGTCTATGCATTGCGTTATCGAGATGAATCTGTACATCTCAGATTCTCTATCAGTTTGATCTTGCATTGTCATTACTATCTGCATAGTCCTCCACCTCCACTGGGCACTCTATTCTTTCGTCTGACTCACACAAGTGCAGACCTCCCCTCCTGTACTTGCCTTGTTTGCTCATGGGCGACCGCACAGCCCTGCTGTCTTGCATTGTTTCTGATGTGAACCCTAACCTCTCACAGTCTTGCTTGTTCTCACATGTGGCCAATCCCCTCCTGTCTTGCTATGGTTCTAGATGTGACCTCACCCATCCCTGTGCTTTCTTTATTGCTCTGAAATGTGACTCCTCCGCCTCTGCTGTGCGTTGCGCCTCTTTCGTTTGGGGTTCGGCAGATGGTTGGGGTCACTCGCCCCATCCTGTCTTGCATCTTCGGCTTTTTAGACACACGGTGAGTCATATGGGGCCGTCCACCATTTTCACCATGATAACTTCCACGTCTGCTTGTTTCTAGATGTGGCCTCCCCTCCTGTCTTGCTTGTTTCTAGATGTGACCTCCCTCCTGTCTTGCTTGTTGCTAGATGTGGCCTCCCCTCCTGTCTTGCTTGTTTCTAGATGTGTCCTCCCCTCCTGTCTTGCTTGTTGCTAGATGCGACCTCCCCTCCTGTCTTGCTTGTTGCTAGATGGGGCCTCCCCTGCTGTCTTGCTTGTTTCTAGATGTGACCTCTCCTCCTGTCTTGCTTGTTTCTAGATGTGACCTCCCCTCCTGTCTTGCTTGTTTCTAGATGTGACCTCCCCTCCTGTCTTGCTTGTTGCTAGATGTGACCTCCCCTCCTGTCTTGCTTGTTGCTAGATGTGACCTCCCCTCCTGTCTTGCTTGTTGCTAGATGTGGCCTCCCCTCCTGTCTTGCTTGTTTCTAGATGTGGCCTCCCCTCCTGTCTTGCTTGTTGCTAGATGTGACCTCTCCTCCTGTCTTGCTTGTTGCTAGATGTGGCCTCCCCTGCTGTCTTGCTTGTTTCTAGATGTGACCTCCCCACATGTCTTGCTTGTTTCTAGATGTGACCTCCCCTCCTGTCTTGCTTGTTTCTAGATGTGACCTCTCCTCCTGTCTTGCTTGTTGCTAGAGGTGGCCTCTCCTCCTGTCTTGCTTGTTTCTAGATGTGGCCTCCCCTGCTGTCTTGCTTGTTGCTAGATGTGGCCTCCCCTCCTGTCTTGCTTGTTTCTAGATGTGGCCTCCCCTCCTGTCTTGCTTGTTTCTAGATGTGACCTCTCCTCCTGTCTTGCTTGTTTCTAGATGTGACCTCCCCTCCTGTTTTGCTTGTTTCTAGTTGTGGCCTCCCCTGCTGTCTTGCGTGTTGCTGGGTGTGGCCTCCCCTCCTGTCTTGCTTGTTGTTAGATGTGACCTCCCCTCCTGTCTTGCTTGTTTCTAGATGTGACCTCCCCTGCTGTCTTGCTTGTTGCTAGATGTGACCTCCCCTGCTGTCTTGCTTGTTGCTAGATGTGACCTCCCCTGCTATCTTGCTTGTTTCTAGATGTGACCTCCCCTCCTGTCTTGCTTGTTTCTAAATGTGACCTCCCCTGCTGTCTTGCGTGTTGCTGGGTGTGGCCTCCCCTCCTGTCTTGCTTGTTTCTAGATGTGACCTCCCCTCCTGTCTTGCTTGTTTCTAGATGTGGCCTCCCCATCTTTCTTGCTTGCATCTAGATGTGACCTCCCCGCCTGTCTTGCTTGTTTCTAGATGTGACCTCCCCTGCTGTCTTGCTTGTTTCTAGATGTGACCTCCCCTGCTGTCTTGCTTGTTTCTAGATGTGACCTCCCCTCCTGTCTTGCTTGTTTCTAGATGTGACCTCCCCTCCTGTCTTGCTTGTTGTTAGATGTGACCTCCCCTCCTGTCTTGCTTGTTTCTAGATGTGACCTCCCCTGCTGTCTTGCTTGTTTCTAGTTGTGGCCTCCCCTGCTGTCTTGCTTGTTGCTAGATGTGGCCTCCCCTCCTGTCTTGCTTGTTTCTAGATGTGGCCTCCCCTCCTGTCTTGCTTGTTTCTAGATGTGGCCTCCCCTCCTGTCTTGCTTGTTTCTAGATGTGGCCTCCCCTTCTGTCTTGCTTGTTTCTAGATGTGACCTCTCCTCCTGTCTTGCTTGTTGCTAGATGTGGCCTCCCCTGCTGTCTTGCTTGTTGCTAGATGTGACCTCCCCTCCTGTCTTGCTTGTTGCTAGATGTGGCCTCCCCTCCTGTCTTGCTTGTTTCTAGATGTGACCTCTCCTCCTGTCTTGCTTGTTGCTAGATGTGGCCTCCCCTGCTGTCTTGCTTGTTTCTAGATGTGACCTCCCCACATGTCTTGCTTGTTTCTAGATGTGACCTCTCCTCCTGTCTTGCTTGTTTCTAGATGTGGCCTCCCCTCCTGTCTTGCTTGTTGCTAGATGTGGCCTCCCCTCCTGTCTTGCTTGTTGCTAGATGTGGCCTCCCCTCCTGTCTTGCTTGTTTCTAGATGTGACCTCTCCTCCTGTCTTGCTTGTTTCTAGATGTGACCTCCCCTCCTGTCTTGCTTGTTTCTAGATGTGGCCTCCCCTCCTGTCTTGCTTGTTGCTAGATGTGACCTCCCCTCCTGTCTTGCTTGTTTCTAGATGTGACCTCCCCTCCTGTCTTGCTTGTTTCTAGATGTGACCTCCCCTGCTGTCTTGCTTGTTGCTAGATGTGACCTCCCCTGCTGTCTTGCTTGTTGCTAGATGTGACCTCCCCTGCTATCTTGCTTGTTTCTAGATGTGACCTCCCCTCCTGTCTTGCTTGTTTCTAGATGTGACCTCCCCTGCTGTCTTGCTTGTTGCTAGATGTGGCCTCCCCTCCTGTCTTGCTTGTTTCTAGATGTGACCTCCCCTCCTGTCTTGCTTGTTTCTAGATGTGGCCTCCCCTCCTGTCTTGCTTGCTTCTAGATGTGACCTCCCCTGCTGTCTTGCTTGTTTCTAGATGTGACCTCCCCTGCTGTCTTGCTTGTTTCTAGATGTGACCTCCCCTCCTGTCTTGCTTGTTTCTAGATGTGACCTCCCCTCCTGTCTTGCTTGTTGTTAGATGTGACCTCCCCTCCTGTCTTGCTTGTTGATAGATGTGACCTCCCCTCCTGTCTTGCTTGTTGCTAGATGTGGCCTCCCCTCCTGTCTTGCTTGTTGCTAGATGTGGCCTCCCCTCCTGTCTTGCTTGTTGCTAGATGTGGCCTTCCCTCCTGTCTTGCTTGTTGCTAGATGTGGCCTCCCCTCCTGTCTTGCTTGTATCTAGATGCGACCTCCACTCCTGTCTTGCTTGTTGCTAGAGGTGACCTCTCCTCCTGTCTTGCATGTTTCTAGATGTGGCCTCCCCTCCTGTTTTGCTTGTTGCTAGATGTGGCCTCCCCTGCTGTCTTGCTTGTTTCTAGATGTGGCCTCCCCTCCTGTCTTGCTTGTTGCTAGATGTGGCCTCCCCTCCTGTCTTGCTTGTATCTAGATGTGACCTCCCCTCCTGTCTTGCTTGTTGCTAGAGGTGACCTCTCCTCCTGTCTTGCTTGTTTCTAGATGTGACCTCCCCTCCTTTTTTGCTTGTTGCTAGATGTGGCCTCCCCTGCTGTCTTGCTTGTTTCTAGATGTGGCCTCCCCTGCTGTCTTGCTTGTTGCTAGATGTGACCTCCACTCTTGTCCTGCTTGTTGCTAGATGTGGCCTCCCCTCCTGTCTTGCTTGTTTCTAGATGTGACCTCTCCGCCTGTCTTGCTTGTTTCTAGATGTGGCCTCCCCTCCTGTCTTGCTTGTTTCAAGATGTGACCTCCCCTCCTGTCTTGCTTGTTTCTAGATGGGGCCTCCCCTCCTGTCTTGCTTGTTTCTAGATGTGGCCTCCCCTCCTGTCTTGCTTGTTTCTAGATGTGACCTCCACTCTTGTCCTGCTTGTTGCTAGATGTGGCCTCCCCTCCTGTCTTGCTTGTTTCTAGATGTGGCCTCCCCTCCTGTCTTGCTTGTTTCTAGAGGTGACCTCCCCTGCTGTCTTGCTTGTTTCTAGATGTGGCCTCCCCTCCTGTCTTGCTTGTTTCTAGAGGTGACCTCCTCTGCTGTCTTGCTTGTTTCTAGATGTGACCTCCACTCTTGTCCTGCTTGTTGCTAGATGTGGCCTCCCCTCCTGTCTTGCTTGTTTCTAGAATTGGCCTCCCCTCCTGTCTTGCTTGTTGCTAGATGTGACCTCCCATGCTGTCTTGCTTGTTGCTAGAGGTGACCTCCCCTCCTGTCTTGCGTGTTGCTAGATGTGGCCTCCCCTCCTGTCTTGCGTGTTGCTAGATGCGACCTCCCCTCCTGTCTTGCTTGTTTCTAGTTGTGACCAACCCTCCTGTCTTGCTTGTTTCTAGTTGTGACCAACCCTCCTGTCTTGCTTGTTGCTAGATGTGGCCTCCCCTCCTGTCTTGCTTGTTTCTAGATGTGGCCTCCCCTCCTGTCTTGCTTGTTTCTAGTTGCGACCAACCCTCCTGTCTTGCTTGTTGCTAGATGTGACCTCCCCTCTTGTCTTGCTTGTTTCTAGATGTGGCCTCCCCTCCTGTCTTGCTTGTTGCTAGATGTGGCCTACTCTCCTGTCTTGCTTGTTGCTAGATGTGGCCTCCCCTCTTGTCTTGCTTGTTTCTAGATGTGGCCTCCCCTGCTGTCTTGCTTGTTTCTAGATGTGGCCTCCCCTCCTGTCTTGCTTGTTGCTAGATGTGGCCTCCCGACATGTTTGCTTGTTGCTAGATGTGGCCTACTCTCCTGTCTTGCTTGTTGCTAAATGTGGCCTCCCCTCCTGTCTTGCTTGTTGCTAGATGTGGCCTCCCCTCCTGTCTTGCTTGTTTCTAGATGTGGCCTCCCCTGCTGTCTTGCTTGTTTCTAGATGTGGCCTCCCCTCCTGTCTTGCTTGTTGCTAGATGTGGCCTCCCGACATGTTTGCTTGTTGCTAGATGTGGCCTCCCCTCCTGTCTTGCTTGTTGCTAGATGTGGCCTACTCTCCTGTCTTGCTTGTTGCTAGATGTGGCCTCCCCTCCTGTCCTGCTTGTTGCTAGATGTGACCTCTCCTCCTGTCTTGCTTGTTTCTAGATGTGACCTCTCCGCCTGTCTTGCTTGTTTCTAGATGTGGCCTCCCCTCCTGTCTTGCTTGTTGCTAGATGTGGCCTCCCGACATGTTTGCTTGTTGCTAGATGTGGCCTACTCTCCTGTCTTGCTTGTTGCTAGATGTGGCCTGCCCTCCTGTCTTGCTTGTTGCCAGATGTGGCCTACTCTCCTGTCTTGCTTGTCGCTAAATGTGGCCTACCCTCCTGTCTTGCTTGTTGCTAGATGTGGCCTACTCTCCTGTCTTGCTTGTTGCTAGATGTGGCCTGCCCTCCTGTCTTGCTTGTTGCTAGATGTGGCCTACTCTCCTGTCTTGCTTGTTGCTAGATGTGGCCTACTCTCCTGTCTTGCTTGTTGCTAGATGTGGCCTCCCCTCTTGTCTTGCTTGTTTCTAGATGTGGCCTCCCCTCTTGTCTTGCTTGTTTCTAGATGTGGCCTCCCCTGCTGTCTTGCTTGTTTCTAGATGTGGCCTCCCCTCCTGTCTTGCTTGTTGCTAGATGTGGCCTCCCGACATGTTTGCTTGTTGCTAGATGTGGCCTACTCTCCTGTCTTGCTTGTTGCTAAATGTGGCCTCCCCTGCTGTCTTGCTTGTTTCTAGTTGTGACCAACCCTCCTGTCTTGCTTGTTGCTAGATGTGGCCTACTCTCCTGTCTTGCTTGTTTCTAGATGTGGCCTCCCCTGCTGTCTTGCTTGTTTCTAGATGTGGCCTCCCCTCTTGTCTTGCTTGTTTCTAGATGTGGCCTCCCCTGCTGTCTTGCTTGTTTCTAGATGTGGCCTCCCCTCCTGTCTTGCTTGTTGCTAGATGTGGCCTCCCGACATGTTTGCTTGTTGCTAGATGTGGCCTACTCTCCTGTCTTGCTTGTTGCTAAATGTGGCCTCCCCTCCTGTCTTGCTTGTTGCTAGATGTGGCCTCCCCTCCTGTCTTGCTTGTTGCTAGATGTGGCCTCCCGACATGTTTGCTTGTTGCTAGATGTGGCCTACTCTCCTGTCTTACTTGTTGCTAAATGTGGCCTCCCCTGCTGTCTTGCTTGTTGCTAGAGGTGGCCTCCCCTTCTGTCTTGCTTGTTTCTAGATGTGACCTACCCTCCTGTCTTGCTTGTATCTAGAGGTGGCCTATTCTCCTGTCTTGCTTGTTTCTAGATGTGGTCTCCCCTCCTGTCTTGTTTGTTTCTAGATGTGGCCTCCCCTCTGGTCTTGCTTGTTTTTAGATGTGGCCTTCCCTCTGGTCTTGCTTGTTTCTAGATGTGACCTTTCCTGTCTTGCTTGTTTATAGAGGTGGCCTCCCCTCCTGTCTTGCTTGTTTCTAGATGTGACCTCCCCTCCTGTCTTGCTTGTTTCAAGATGTGACCTCCCCTCCTGTCTTGTTTGCTTCTCGATGTGACCTCCCCACCTGTCTTGTTTGTTTCTAGATGTGACCTCCCCTTCTGTCTTGCTTGTTTCTAGATGTTACCTCCCCTTCTGTCTTGCTTGTTTCTAGATGTGGCCTCCCCTCCTGTCTTGTTTGTTTCTAGATGTGACCTCCCCTGCTGTCTTGCTTATTTCTAGATGTGACCTCCCCTCCTGTCTTGCTTGTTTCTAGATGTGGTCTCCCCTCCTGTCTTGTTTGTTTGTAGATGTGGCCTCCCCTCCTGTCTTGCTTGTTTCTAGATGTGGCCTCCCCTCCTGTCTTGTTTGTTTGTAGATATGGTCTCCCCTCCTGTCTTGCTTGTTTCTAGATGTGGTCTCCCCTCCTGTCTTGCTTGTTTCTAGATGTGACCTCCCCTCCTGTCTTGCTTGTTTCTAGATGTGGTCTCCCCTCCGGTCTTGCTTGTTTCTAAATGTGACCTCCTCACATGTTTGCTTGTTTCTAGATGTGACCTCCCCTCCTGTCTTGCTTGTTTCTAGATGTGACCTCCCCTGCTGCCCTGCTTGTTGCTAGAGGTGGCCTCTCCTTCTGTCTTGTTTGTTGCTAGATGTGACCTCCCCTCCTGTATTGCTTGTTTCTAGATGTGACCTTCCCTCCTGTCTTGCTTGTTGCTAGATGTGACCTCCCTTGCTGTCTTGCTTGTTGCTAGAGATGACCTCCCCTCCTATCTTGCTTGTTGCTAGAGATGACCTCCCCTCCTGTCTTGCTTGTTGCTAGAGATGACCTCCCTTCCTGTCTTGCTTGTTGCTAGAGATGACCTCCCCTCCTGTCTTGCTTGTTGCTAGAGATGACCTCCCCTCCTGTCTTGCTTGTTGCTAGAGATGACCTCCCCTCCTGTCTTGCTTGTTGCTAGAGATGACCTCCCCTCCTGTCTTGCTTGTTGCTAGAGATGACCTCCCCTCCTATCTTGCTTGTTGCTAGAGATGACCTCCCCTCCTGTCTTTCTTGTTGCTAGAGATGACCTCCCTTCCTGTCTTGCTTGTTGCTAGAGGTGGCTCTCTCTTCCTGTCGCCCTTTGCCGGGAACTTTATATTTCATTTAATAAAATCTCCGTGCCACTTTGTCTGTACTTTCTCTGATGTCTGACCTGCGTTTCTCGCCCTTACTCATGCATTCGTGGCTTCTCGTCGGCCTCTTCCATTTACTTCTTAATCTCTTTTTTATATTTTTGTATCTTTCTTATTAATCTTTCTATTTGTCGTCTTCTTTTTCTTCTATCTTCTTCTCTCCCTTTTCTTCCTCATCATTTTTTCCCTCCTTCTCCACTGCCTTTTCATTCTACTTCTTTTTGATCTTTTCTGTCTACTTCTCTTCTTTTCTTTACTTTTTGTTCTCTTATTTTTCTTCCATTTGTTCCTTCCTTCTCTTCCTTTTTCTACGTTCTCTTGCCTTTCTCGTTCTTCTCTACATTTTTCTTCTCCTTCGCCTCGTCTCGTCCGTTCCCCCTGCTCCAGTTCCTTGCTCTCCAGTTCCCCCTGCTCCAGTTCCTTGCTCTCCAGTTCCCCCTGCTCCAGTTCCTAGCTCTCGTGCTGGTGTGGTTCTGAGCAACGCGCGCTCCTGTACTACTTTCACAGGATGGCGGGAATCTCAACGCGTCGGTCAGCGTGCTGGTCAGCGTGCTGGACGTGCAGAACCTGCCTCCCTTCTTCACCGGCCTTCCCTACGTCACTGAAGTCCGCGAGGACGCAGGCGTGGTGAGCTCGCTCAGTGACGTCACTGAAGTATGGAGTTGCACAATAATGCAATCACTGTGTTCCGTTGCACTCTGCTTCATCACTGCTACGATGTAGCAAGCGGAAGAGTTTTTATTGTTGGTTTCTTTAAATACTTAAAACAAATATCATTTAACGTAGAGGGTTTTTATACACGAAACCCCAAAATAAAAACCGCTGGCGCTGAACCTCCAGGTTTTGGCATTTAAGAAAAGATTGGGTTCGAACCCGCAACCTCTCGAGAAAAGAGGGGGAAAACACACATAAAAACACAACAAAACCACAACCTCTCGAAAAAAGAGAAGAAAAAAAAAGTTTCAGCGCAGAATCAAACCTGGTCATGCATGACCAAGAGTCGAACGCTCTACCAGCTGAGCCATTAGAGAATTGCAATGACGGAGTGTTTGTAAAGCATGTAAATCCATTTCTAAGCTATCGGCCCAGGAACAATCAACCATATATTTTAAACATGATGGATAGGTTCAGGAAGCTCCTATTATGACATGCTTTGCTTTCCTTTGGCATGTCATAGACGCTGAATTAACACTCACACAGTCACACAGAGGAGGAAGTGTATTATAATTTATAGATGTTCAACCCAGACATGTGCATTCGTACTCATTCAGTGATTCACGCACACACCGTGTGTGGTTACCGTGGTTACGTTGTGTTTTCTTCGCGTAGACACTGATCTATAGCTAAATACGTGGAGTAGATACAGACCTGTGCACTTGTATGATAAAATCGTAATTTTTACGATTTTCGCCTGGCATGAAACGATAAAATCGTAATTTTTACGATTTTCGCCTGGCATGAAAAATCTTCTGATTTTTCACTCTACGGACCGGCATTACTTTTTTCTGTACAATTTCGGCCAGTTTCGGCAATTGCCGCGCTCGCCTTCAGACACCACGTGCGTTCTGACTCTCTCCAAAGTACAAGCCTATCATATAACTCTACGTTTACTGACTCCAGTTCATGCAGAAGAGGTTTCTCTACAGTCTTCAGCTTGGCCAATCAAAAATCAGGGCGATTTTATGTGCGGTATAGTAGAAATTATGGGCTATCCAGAGGGTGGAAGTGGACGCTCGAGGCAACATGTCGCGATCGCGAAATCTGTTTGAGGATTTTAATCCTTCAGCTGCCGAAGATGAAGATGATGAGGAAACTTTAGATGAAGTGATCAGGCAAGCTGTAATTAGCTCAAGAATGCCGACCTCTCAAGCTGCGAGTGATCGAGAGGTGGGAGAGGATGACAGTGAGGGTTGGATGCGAACAGCTGATGAGTGATGATCCGCTAATTGCGCCGTTCACGGGCGAGTCGTTTAAATCTTACGATTTCGATCTAAAACTGTGTAAGAGGTTACCCATAATTTCTGCTGTTACGTCAATTGAAATGTAGAGACAGAGAGTCGACACACAGATATAATTCTTTCTCCTTTACCAGTGTTCTCAAATTCAGTGTTCGTCATTAAACAGCTTCAAAAAAAGAATTGACACGATGTTCAAAGACTACATGTACTGTGATGATGTTGGCCACCCGCTGCTGTTGCCACGTATACCACTCTCTGCCACTCATAAGCCACCGGAAGAAAAGTATAGAGAATAGACACGATATTTTAAGATCGTTAGAACTAGGGTAGTAAAAAGTGAGTGTGACGTACTCGTTCTTTACTCTTAATTTAACTTATTCCAACTAAATAAATCAAATGGCTTGTTTCAATGTCTAGGGGAAGAACCAAAGCACGCACCTTCATTCCTTCACTCAAACGATAGATAGTAACTGTCTGACAATGAAGCAATGGCAAAAACAGTATCAATTCAGAAGAAGTTGTTTAATATTCAGGATGCAATTACCTTTGAAAGGGGAATGGGCGGCAAGCGCCACAAAAATGCATCAAATGCAAGCACAAGCAATCAATTCATTTCAAAACTCGCAATGAGACATGGAAAAACAAACAAGGAAAAGAAAGCGGTCTGCCCTGAGCCGAGAATAAACTAAGTGTACTTAACTGACCTTCGATGAAATCATGGAGCTGAGGATGCACGGAATCATACCCCACGCCTAATGCGTTAGCACAGGGGTTGAGACTGGGGGAAGAGGGGGTTTTGAGTGCACCGACATTGCAGCCGGTGACCCGGGAGAAAATCACCACAGCGACGAAAAGGGTCGGACTTGACATTCTCTCTCTCCCTCTCTCTCTCTGGCATTTCTTCCTCTGGGTCGTGCAGAGGGAACTTGTTCCTCCTTCTTCTTGGGAAAGGAGTCGGTCTTCTTTCCGGCGAGACAGGCCACCACACTTCAGCAAAGCAAGCAAGCAGGCTGGCAGGCAAGCTGGCTATTCATCATTCCACCACCCCCTGGCAGAGGGGTTCCCTTCCAGCCGGTTCCGGGCGGGCTGAGGTTTCTCATCACTATCATTCTTCGTTTCTATATGGCCACCGCCAAGAGTAAACCTATCAAGCAGGGCGCCAGCATCTTCAAGGACACTGCTTTGCTGAAAATAAATGTAATGGCGCCACGAACATCCGGCGACACTTGCTTAAATGCATTCACTGACGTCACAAAGTTCAGTCTGTCCAATCCTCACTGTTCATCCCACTCCACTCTGATTGATCAATTCATAAGTTGAAAGTCACAGATTGGTTAGCGTTAAAACGCCAGTGGAGTCCACCACTCATAACACCTTCAAGTCATTCACCTACACAGGGGGTCAATTCTCTACTAACACCGGCTCAGGGCAAGGAAAAACCACTAAAGCTACGGCTCAGCAGACACATGCTAATCATTCTAATAATACTAATAAACAGAAGGCATGAGAAAGCATTGTCTCGCCACACCTCCCTTCCATAATGAGAAAAATGTTATGGATATGACATTTTTCACACTTCATAATTCAATAAAAAAACAGCCCAAACTCTCCCTAACAACAGGCAGGAACATCTCAAAACTCCTTCTCACTGGTTTCACACCCTAAGTCCAAACTCATCACACCACACCACCACCTGACCATCACACTGGCCCACAAAACTCTCACACTCCACCCATCACATTCTCTGCACAGCACACTCCAATACACAGCCAAACACATCAAATCTTTCTCATTCCCACACCCAGTCATTCCTCTCTCTAAATTTAGCCTTTTTTTCTCTTCTTCCAGTCAAACCATTTTCTCTCCCTGTGGCTCGCCTCTCCGAGACTCACACCACCACACGCAACCTCTCCCATCTCCATTCCTTCCTCTCCCACATCCTCCAACTCCACACCAGTCTTCCCACAAGACTCATGCTCAACTTCCGCACACTTCTCCTTCCGCCGGGTGGAACACATCAACACCCCACTCTCAGTCCCATCCTTCAACTTCTCCCTCTTCTTCCGGGTGGAACACATCAACACCCCCCTCTCAGACTCATTCTCAACTTCCATCTCTTCCTCTCTCACACACTTGTCCTCTCCCTTCACCTTCACCATTGACACTTCTCTATCTCCATCCCTGACTCTGTCTCTGTCCCTGACTACGTCTCTGTCCCTGACTACGTCTCTGTCCCTGACCTCGTCTCTGTCCCTGACTACGTCTCTGTCCCTGACTACGTCTCTGTCCTTGACCCTGTCTTCGACTCTGACCCTGTCTCCGATTCTGACCCTGTCTCCGACTCTGACCCTGTCCTCGACTCTGACCCTGTCTCCGACTCTGACCCTGTCCTCGACTATGACTGTCAATTCCCACTCTCTCCAACGAACGACAAGCAACCATCTCACTGTCCTCACTCACATCACCCTCAAGCGTCTCACTCGCCACATCTCCACTCTCAACCTCCACACACTGACTCTCCTCCGCAGCAACCTCCTCAGCAACAACAACCTCCTCAGCAACAACAACCTCCTCAGCAACAACAACCTCCTCAGCAACAACAACCTCCTCAGCAACAACAACCTCCTCACACTGACTCTCCTTCCGCTCTGCCTCCCCGGCTCTCTCTGCAACTTTCCTAGCTCTCTCTCTCTCCTTCTGCTCCAACTTTCTGTCTCTATACGCTTTTATCCTCCCTCTGGCTGCCTTTATCTTCTCCTTTCGCTCTGCATCCCATTTCTCCCTTCTCCCCACAGTCTCCTTCCACATCTCTTCCCTCCACTCCATGACTCTTCTCTCTCTCTCTTCCTCTTCAGCTCTCTCTCTCTCTCTTTGCTCAGCCCAAAATCTCTCTCGCTCCAGCTCTCTCGCCGCAGCCTCCCTGGCTTTCTCTCTCTCTGCCTCCTGTCTCTCCCTCTCATACTTCTCAGCAGCCTCCCTCTCTGCTTCCTCTATCTCCAATTCTAATCGTCTCATCTCAAGCTGCTTCTGTCTCCCTCTCTCATTCTTCTCCCTTATCTGTTCAATCTCCAATCTCTCTCTGTCCAACTCCTCGGCCCCTACCCTGGCTCTCTCTGCCGCCTCCATCCTGCCTTTCTTCATCCTCATTCGTCTCTCTCTCCCTCCTCCTTCCCTCATCTGGATCTATCTTCAGCACATTCTCCTCAGCCTTCCTATCATCCACGTACTTAATCAGAAATTCTTGCATGACAGCTTTTGCAGCCCCTTTGCTGACATCCAGACCATATCTCTCAATCATCTCTTCCAAACCCTGCTTATCTAAGGACAAAACCTCCAACCGTGTCGGCCATTCTCCTTTCTCCGCCATGACTAATTTATCAACTCCCCAAACACTAAAGAGCAAGCTAGCAAACTTCCCACACCAAATATCTACTCAATTCCTAAGAATAGTCAAATCAAATACTAAACAAGGTCACACAAAGCAGCAAGGCATAAAAGCAACAAGGTGAATCAAAAACAGAAATGGCAGGTCAGGTCATGTCACAACACTCTCACTCAAGGTACAGACACTCCAAACTTAACTGTTAAACATGAATTCAGATTTACTTTACTTATTGCATTTAGTTCATATTATCCCGAGACGAAAGACCCCAAATGTGACGTACTCGTTCTTTACTCTTAATTTAACTTATTCCAACTAAATAAATCAAATGGCTTGTTTCAATGTCTAGGGGAAGAACCAAAGCACGCACCTTCATTCCTTCACTCAAACGATAGATAGTAACTGTCTGACAATGAAGCAATGGCAAAAACAGTATCAATTCAGAAGAAGTTGTTTAATATTCAGGATGCAATTACCTTTGAAAGGGGAATGGGCGGCAAGCGCCACAAAAATGCATCAAATGCAAGCACAAGCAATCAATTCATTTCAAAACTCGCAATGAGACATGGAAAAACAAACAAGGAAAAGAAAGCGGTCTGCCCTGAGCCGAGAATAAACTAAGTGTACTTAACTGACCT
>JAWQFJ010002870.1:122500-125405 GCA_034096865.1 Theodoxus fluviatilis
CTAGCTGGCGCCGGGCAGTCCTGTCGGTACTGTTGCTCCGAGCAGTCCTGTCGGTACTGTTGCTCACCTAGCTGGCGCCGGGCAGTCCTATCGGTACTGTTGCTCACCTAGCTGGCGCCGGGCAGTCCTGTCGGTACTGTTGCTCCGGGCAGTCCTGTCGGTACTGTTGCGCCGGGCAGTCCTATCGGTACTGTTGCTCCGGGCAGTCCTGTCGGTACTGTTGCTCCGGGCAGTCCTGTCGGTACTGTTGCTCACCTAGCTGGCGCCGGGCAGTCCTATCGGTACTGTTGCTCACCTAGCTGGCGCCGGGCAGTCCTGTCGGTACTTTTGCTCTCCTAGCTGGCGCCGGGCAGTCCTATCGGTACTGTTGCTCCGGGCAGTCCTGTCGGCACTGTTGCTCCGGGCAGTCCTGTCGGTACTGTTGCTCCGAGCAATCCTGTCGGTACTGTTGCTCCGGGCAGTCCTGTCGGTACTGTTGCTCCGGGCAGTCCTGTCGGTACTGTTGCTCCGGGCAGTCCTGTCGGTACTGTTGCTCCGGGCAGTCCTGTCGGTACTGTTGCTCCGAGCAGTCCTGTCGGTACTGTTGCTCCGGGCAGTCCTGTCGGTACTGTTGCTCCGGGCAGTCCTGTCGGTACTGTTGCTCCGGGCAGTCCTGTCGGTACTGTTGCTCCGGGCAGTCCTGTCGGTACTGTTGCTCCGGGCAGTCCTGTCGGTACTGTTGCTCCGGGCAGTCCTGTCGGCACTGTTGCTCCGAGCAATCCTGTCGGTACTGTTGCTCCGGGCAATCCTGTCGGCACTGTTGCTCCGGGCAGTCCTGTCGGTACTTTTGCTCTCCTAGCTGGCGCCGGGCAGTCCTATCGGTACTGTTGCTCCGGGCAGTCCTGTCGGTACTGTTGCTCCGAGCAATCCTGTCGGCACTGTTGCTCCGGGCAGTCCTGTCGGTACTGTTGCTCTCCTAGCTGGCGCCGGGCAGTCCTGTCGGTACTGTTGCTCTCCCAGCTGGCGCCGGGCAGTCCTGTCGGTACTGTTGCTCTCCCAGCTGGCGCCGGGCAGTCCTGTCGGTACTGTTGCTCTCCCAGCTGGCGCCGGGCAGTCCTGTCGGTACTGTTGCTCTCCCAGCTGGCGCCGGGCAGTCCTGTCGGTACTGTTGCTCTCCCAGTTGGCGCCGGGCAGTCCTGTCGGTACTGTTGCTCTCCCAGCTGGCGCCGGGCAGTCCTGTCGGTACTGTTGCTCTCCCAGCTGGCGCCGGGCAGTCCTGTCGGTACTGTTGCGCCGGGCAGTCCAAGTCCAATAAATCCGGTGGTCGTTTTCGAAGAACTTTATTTACGCACTGTTCGATTCACAAGGACAAAATCAATATTCAGTATTACCATACACACACTCCTCTCTCGTACTCGATCCCGTGAGGACACAACCGCTGTCCACGTTCTTACACGTGTCTTCCTGTCGCGATTTCACTTGTCTCCAGAACGCTGTGTGTCACGTGTGTACTTTCTGGAATGCACCTCACTCTAGGACACGGAACCCGTAGAGGACTTGACCACTCCTTATAAAGGAGGACTCGCCTGTATTCTCGTGCTTTCGCCTTACAGCACGATGTTCTAGTATGTTCTATCACATTCACAGCAGAACCAATGCAGTACCAAAGAAATCACCAAGGGATTCCAAGGCCAAAACGCTCAGACGACGAGGAAAACCACATCATCGGTTAATACCAGTCAAACGGCTAACACTGTCCACAGCAACTTGTCGCAAACACGACTACAAACTCGGCACGTTTGTTCAATAAACTGTCCTTGTCTGGTCTGGCAGATAATGCGTCGCCTGAACTTCAACTGCTCAACTGCTCAAAATGCACAACAATAACTAATACACAATGCCCGAATGACAGCTTCGTGCTGAGAAAATCAAGTGACAATTTGAACACGCAGCCTGCCCGTGGTGTGCAATACAAAATTGAACTTCCACGCAAACAGCAGCCTGGAAATAGTTTCCTCCGCACACACGTCATTCATTCATTCATTCATTCATTCGTTCATCCATAGGGCAATCAATCATTAATCCAGACGTATTTACATTCTGGCCGTGGTACTGTACGTCACTTTGATGAGGAAATTGCAAATGCAGAAACATATGCATCGAGCACAGCATACGCCACATATTTTTAAAATGGTTCAAGATATCAACACACAACTGTTCCATACAAGTGCTCCCCATCAACCCCCCCCAACTCCCCAACCCCATCCCCCACCCCCCATCCCCCACCCCACAGCACTGCGCACCACTCAAGCACTATATGTTTACCTGACACCCGCTCCACTGCCCTGAAGGCCGTCGATGGTCGCCGAGAAGAAACCGCGCTTAAGAGAGCAGCAGTAGCCACTGTAATCATATCACTGTCATCATCCCAGTGTCATCACCCCACAGTCATTACTCCACTGTCATTACCCACTGCCATCATCCCAGTGTCATAACCCCACTGTCATCACTCCACTGTCATTACCCCACTGTCATCACTCCACTGTCATTACCCACTGTCATCATCCCAGTGTCATCACCCCACTGTCATCACTCCACTGTCATTACCCACTGTCATCATCCCAGTGTCATCATCCCAGTGTCATTACCCACTGTCATCATCCCAGTGTCATCACCCCACTGTCATCACCCCACTGTCATCATCCCAGTGTCATCATCCCACTGTCATCATACCCACTGTCATCATCCCATTGTCATCATCCCATTGTCATCACCCCACTGTCATCACCCCACTGTCATCATCCCACTGTCATCACCCCACTGTCATCACCCACTGTCATCATCCCAGTGTCATCACCCCACTGTCATCACCCCACTGTCATCACCCCACTGTCATCACCCCACTGTCATCATCTCACTGTCATCA
>JAWQFJ010002871.1:0-15194 GCA_034096865.1 Theodoxus fluviatilis
GCGATGACTTCCGGGTACTGTTTTGCACGGGTTACTATTTTGCACGCTACAGGCCTTGACCCAAGGTCAAGGTCATTCAAGGTCATGCAACACAAAGCTGTTAATTCAAGGCATAGGAAGCACAATGGTGCTTATTGGCACTTTCTACCATGAGATATGGTCACTTTTAGTGGTTCACTACCCCATTTTGGTCACATTTCATTAGGGTCAAAGTGACCTTGACCTTGATGATCTGTGACCAAATGTGTCTCATGATGAAAGTATAACATGTGCCCCACATAATTATTAAGTTTGAAACAGTTATCTTCCATAGTTCAGGGTCAAGGTCACTTCAAAATATGTATACAATCCAACTTTAACCCATTTCCGCCCGATGCGACGTGCACGTTGCATCTACCTTTACCGACGGATGCGACGTACATGTCGCATCTTATAGTAGCTCTGTAAAACATATTGAGGCAATTGTGGGATATCTGCAATAGGCTGCGAGCACTTGGCGAAAATTTCGTCGCGATCGGTGATGTAGAATCAAAGTTATTGATGTTTTAATCTTGTGACATTTCGATTTTTGAAACGTTTTGTCAAAATGGCTGACGAAAGATCTGATATGAGTGAGGGAAGTGACATTGAAGTGGAATTAGACCCAGAATCGGCCCAAGTTTGTGACAAATCTGACAGATTAGACATCAAACAAGGTGGAGGGAGGCGAGTTTTCGGAAAAAGAACCGGATGAAGATGTCAGTGAACCCAGAGCAGCAAGTGAGTGGAAGTACACAGGTTTCACCCAACGCTCTGAAGAATCTTTCAAGCGAACAGGGGCATGCCATATTAGACTCTTTTGGTGTAATTTTGCTTGGACTGGATATTTCATGATTCGTGATTCAAGATCTGTGTGGAATCCTACACCAGAATGTGGATTACTTTGCTTGATTTATGCATGAAAATGCCAAGGTATGTATATGCATAGGATGTGCTTGCACACGTTCTAAAGACAACAATTTCACTGACATCAGGATGTTATATCCTCCAGTCCAGAAAATGAAGAATAATGTTTAGAAATCTCATAAATGTTCAGAGATGATGCAAAAATGGTTAGTAGTTTTGCCCATGTTAATTATTTTGTCATCTGTGAAAGTTCAATGAAGATAACAATCATATGCTATGCTAAAGAGTTTTGTGTCATGTAACAAGATTTTATTTCTCTTTTTTATTATGATACTGTGTAAAACATTGTTCTTATTTTGTGAAAGATGATGACATAATAACAAAGCACAATATCTTAGTAACAAATCAGTGGCTAATTGATATACATACATTGACCAAAAAATGAGAAAAATGCAAATGTGCAAGTAAAGACGGAGAATGGTAAAATGCTGATATCACAGCAAGTTTCATTTGATTTTGTGTGAAATACTTTGTAAATCATGGATGTTGCTGTAATTCACTCACATGATTGATAAATGGTTCACATTCTTTTACAGTTAAAACTGTTGCATTTTAATTCATCATTTCATTTACAACAGGTTGTAAAAGTGCAGAGAATTGTCATTTTCCTCTATTTTTCATTTTTCTTAAATTGGCAAAACAAAAGTATTTGTTAGAGAGGCTAATGCTTGAAATGACTAGAAAGCCAAAATTATAAGCTTTCTTACAGTGTTTGAATCATCAAAATATCTTGTACACAAACAGAGAAAATAAATTTTGAAACCGGTCGCTGGATTTGTTTTTTTTTCTTCAAAAATGCTCAGGAACCAGGGAGCTTTTTTTACTGATAACATTAGGCAGAAATGGGTTAAAGAGCTCCTGTGACCTTGACCTTTAAGCAAGGTCAACCAAACTGGTATCAAAAAATAGGGCTTACTTTGCCCTATATACCATGTATAGGTGAGGTGTCCAATCTCAAAAACTTCAGAGAAAATTGAGAAAATGTGAAAAATGAGTGTTTTTAGACAACATTTATGGCCCCTGCGACCTTGACCTTGAAGCAAGTTCAAGTCACTATGTATGTTTTTTGAGGCCTTGTCATCATACACCATCATGCCAAATTGGGTGTTGATAGACTTAATAATCTCCTAGAAAAATCAAACGTTAAAGTTTTAAACGGACGCCTGGACGCCCGGACTCCCGGACGGACAAAACGGGTGAGTACATAGACTGACTTTTTCTTCGCATGTGAGTAAAAAAGTATCTTCAAACATGTATGCAAGACAATAGGAGGCCAAGGAAGAAATGTTCATTCAAGACTGCCATAACTATTCCAAAATGCTCTAATCTTATTTAGTCATTAATAAAATAACAATCAATCTTTCCTTTGCAGTTATATTTTGACTTTTTATATATAACAAGGTCTTAACATTGTAAAATTACACAATTAGCCTTAAAACCGATAGAATTTTTCTCAACTGCTCAACACTAGAATTTTCCATGTGTATACCACACTCACCTTTGGACTTGATTTTCTCCAGGTTGGGAGACATGACCAAGCATTTGATGTGTCCCAACTTCAGGTGCTTGGTCACATCCCGAAGTCCGAAGACGACCCGTTGTTGACTCTTGGCCTGGGAAGGCGAAACAAACATGTGCTAACAATGCACACCTGATATGAAGATTTTTTCACCAAGTTGGCTGCAACCAAAATCTTCCATTAACCCTCGGAGTGCCAATATAATTTTTTTAAAGTACACTTCAAGTAAACAGACATTGATGGCAGACCAGCTCTGATGTGTGCTGTGCTCTCATTGGTTGATAGAAATGAGCTCCAACCAATGGAGAGTGAGCCTCGTGAGGGTTTTGTCAAGTGTACAACAAGAAGGGCAAAGCCCATACGACTCACATGCTTGACCTTGACCTTTACATGACCTTGACCTTTATATGACCTAGACCTTAAGGTGACCTTCAAGGTCAAACAACTAAACCTACCAATGACATCATACACTAAGAAATGCTTTACACATTTTTCCTACCAAAATACATGTGACCTTGACCCAAGGTCAAGGTCATCCAAGGTCATGCAACACAAAGCTGTTAATTCAAGACATAGGAAGCACAATGGTGCTTATTGGCACTTTCTACCATGAGATATAGTCACTTTTAGTTGTTCATTACCCCATTTTGGTCACATTTCATAAGGGTCAAAGTGACCTTGACCTTGATGATATGTGAACAAATGTGTCTCATGATGAAAGTATAACATGTGCCCCACATAATTATTAAGTTTGAAACAGTTATCTTCCATAGTTCAGGGTCAAGGTCACTTCAAAATATGTATACAATCCAACTTTGAAGAGCTCCTGTGACCTTGACCTTGAAGCAAGGTCAACCAAACTGGTATCAAAAAATAGGGCTTGCTTTGACCTATATACCACTTGTAGCTAAGGTCGCCATTCTCAATAACGTGGGAGAAAATTGGGAAAATGTGAAAAATGACTGTTTTTGAGACCACATTTATGGCTCCTGTGACCTTGACCTTGAAGCAAGGTCAAGTCACTATGTATGTTTTTTGAGGCCTTGTCATCATACACCATCATGCCACATTTAGTGTTGATAGACTTAATAGTCTCCGAGAAAAATCCAACGTTTAAGTTTTTTACGCCCGGACGGACGGACGGACGACACGGCTCAGTACATAGACTCACTTTTGCTTCGCATGTGAGTCAAAAATTCTTACTGTGGTACTTGGCAGTCACAGTCCAATCTGTGGCACTCCGAGGGTTAAAGCGTCCATGCAGTATTTCTCCTGTTATGCCTGTTAAAGGGCATATGCCTGTAGTGCAAATTTGCACCCTTTTGTCCATGTTTGTCCATAACATAGCACTATTACAACCTGTGCTTCAGTAAGACAGATGGGTGGATAGATAGATGCTGGGATAGATGGGCATATGAACAAATACACAGAGATGCAGGCACACATGCATGTGCGCATGCACAGACACACACACACACACACACTCAATCACATGCTCATATACACACACACACACACACACANNNTCTGTGTTGTGAGCATCCACATTGAGGCTGCCTTTAATCAGCTCCTCAAGCCCTTTGATACCACACATTTCGCACTGCCGGTCGTAACAGATCTTCTTTGGGGTGGGGCATAAAGTCATCTCACTGGCAAAATCTCGGCCATCAATTGCCTGCATCAGGAAGGGGTTGAGGGCATCCAACCTGAGATCCATGTTGGTGCAAACGTCGCACAGACACTGTCTGTATGCTTGCTTGTGGACAGTTTTCATGTGCTTTGGCATGCGCCGGTACAAAGTCCGCAGTGAAACATGCAAGTTGGGGTTTGTAGCCTCAAAGTCTTTTTGAAGCCGTTTCATTCTTTTCGGTAGTACCTTCTGCTGAGTCATGCTCCGCTTGAGTACACTCCTTTTCCCTGGTAGTGTGACGGCCACCTCTTCAAGAAAGTTCACTGCTGCCTGCGTCTTCACGTTGACCCGTTTGCGTTTGTACGGGCTCACCATCGTCAACTTCCTTCCTGTTGTTCCGAGCATCAGCTTCCTCGCTGCCAACGATTTCTTGTCCCGCCTCGATTTTAGTTCATTTGCCTTTTTATTCACAGCTGACGCCACTTCAGTGGCTCTCCTCGCCTTCCTACACTCGGAGCGTGCTGCATAGGCCTCTGTTTCCAGTCTCTCAATGCCTCTCATTAGAGTTGCTCCTGTCTCGCCTCCAATCGCCCGCATATTCTCCTTTGCCCTCTGAAATGCCTTGTATAATGCCCACGGTGTTGCAGTATTGGCTGATGGCGTTGCAGTGTTGGCTGATGGCGTTGCAGTGTTGGCTGATGGTGTAGCAGTGTCAGCTGATGGTGTTGCAGTGTCAGCTGATGGTGTAGCAGAGTCAGCTGATGGTGTAGCAGCCGCTGGCGTATCAGGACCTGGGCGCACCTGCTTGCTCCCTGAAACATAAATAGCATAGTATTACCAAGTGGCACAACTATGACATATTTCACAAACTAAATTTCCTTGAATGTCATGATACAGGGAACAGTAACAGAAAACCGCTGAAAAAGGGGGGTAAAAAAAAATAAACAAAACAAAAACGTTACAGCAACCATAATTTCACAATGCAGTTTTTCATGATGACAAATGATACTGAATAAATAAAATACATCTCAAGCAGCCTCAAATCATCACTAAAGTATGTATTACAAAAATACCTGTTTCTTTTGACTCCTTCTTCTCTTGGTAGTATTTACGACACTTGATCCGGTTCCACTGCCACTTGTTGCCATTCCATCCTTCCCTCTCAGCTCTCTTTTCCGTTTTCCACTTGAGTCGCTTTGCTGCTTTGTCGGCCTCCAATTTCTGTATTGCAGCCCTGGTCTGTGGAGGGGGAGGTTCACTAGCAGGTAAAAGGGATGCAGCTGCTTCCTTTTCGGCCTGGCGCTTCTTGGCTCTGATAAACAAAAACACAAACAAACACATTGAATTGCACTAAATGATTGCACTACTATCTAAAGGAGGGAGAGGTGGTGGGGGAGGGGGGGGGGATATATTTGCCACAAACCGAGAATGTTGCTTACCTCGACTTTGCCATACGCAGCCTGGACTTTTCACGGGTACGCTGCAGCGCTTCCTCATTCCCTGGCTCCTTTAACATCTGGCGATACAGTTGGCATTGAACGATGCCCTTTTGTTTCTTCTCCGCATGAAGTCCAGGGTTGGTCTCCTTTATTCTCTTTCTGTACTGTTTGCAATACTCTGCATTCGTCGTAGCTGCTGAGGCCTTCAACTTCACATCATGTGGACTGGATCTCCGTGGACGAAGACCTGGCCCCAAACAACAACAAAATTTACATGAAAAAAAACCTAGGCAAGAAGGTTTTAAATTCACAATCTTTTGAATTTTTTTTTTTTTCATGGAGGGGGGGGGGGGGGGGGGAGTGTTTGGGGTTTGGGGGAAGGGGGGGGATTGGGGGAGGGGCGGGGGGAGTAAATATTGCCTCTATGCTAACCCAAGTGCATTTAAAAGCTTCTGGATCTGGACATTCCAAAATCGCAACACTGACATGATTGTCCTTTCCTGAATCGCAACCTTGACATGAACAGAACCATGTCTGAGATCAATTATTTCTCCACGTTTGGTCACTAAAATCGCGCGGGGGAAAAAACTTGCCGGACGATAGTATTTTTCTTGTACCAAATTTGCCTCCCAAAAGCAGCAACCATTTATTATAAGCTAAATCAATGTGTAGTATGAAGAATTATCAGTCAATCGCAACAATTCGTCAATCGCAACACCGTCTCTTTGTCAAACAGTAAAACATTTTCTTACCTTGACAGCTCGTTGTCGCCATGATTTGAAGCCAATCTTCACACCGGAAATGCCGCAGAAGCAAAGCTAGCTGTTTCCGTGCTTTCGTATCAAATACTCTCGCAATTTCGTTGTAAAAAATGCAAAAATAACGACATTTGTCAATCGTAACTTACTGACATGATGCCCCATCGAAAATTTTAAATGCTAGATACGATGAATTTACGCATTCTGACTCGAAGAAAGAAACTGCTTTCAGTTCCTTGAATACCAAACTATCGTTTTTATCAAAGATGGCGGCCATCCTCACGCCAAGACCGGTGAAAATCGAATCGGTAAACAACTCGGTCTTCTGACATGAACCCCTCGAAAAAAAAGGGTATTTTTAGCGCGAGTTTTTCAGTAGATTCCGGTTCTAATTACCATTATTGTACATTCTTCAAAGAGTTGCATGCATGGTTGTATCAAATACACCGATTGAAACCATCCCAGTGATGCAGATCATGAAAAATCGAAGTTTTCCCCGAGGACTCCAAAATGTCCAAAATTTTTCGGGGCCGTTTCCGGTGTATTTATGAAACTTTTTATTCTTTTATTTAACATTCACAACTCCATCAAGCTTAAAAACACTCAAAAAGCATTCTTCAAACTCCCCTTTTCAAAGCACAATTCATGTAAACATGCTGGGATAATTCAGTTTATTACAATTTCTTTCCAAAAACACATGGGTCAGAAATGGCACATTTTGGCAAAGCCTCATATACACACACACACACACACACACATATATATACACACACACACACACACACGCACACAGCATACAGCAGAGCTGCCTGATGTCCCCTCAATGACCACGAGACGCTGGATGTTTGCCATCTAGTTCTGCTCAGCCATCTAGTTCTGCTCAGCCAGGGGCGGCCCTAAGCAGCCAAAGAGATTACATGGGGACACGCAGGCAGGGCAAGATTGTTTAGACCTGGCCGTGCATTTAATCCATTTAGAAAACAACCAGGGTTACTGTTCCAGGCTTTTGATATACATGTACATGACAAAACAAGACGTCAACATTCTGATAATAAAGCTCTTCCTCGGGACAGACAGACAAACAAAAAAGACAACACTTAGCTTGGTGACTGGTGTGGGAAGTGAAGTTGTGAGGTGTAAGGGGAGGGGGTATAGAGAGGTGATCATATTTCACTCCAGTGAACGGGAACTCACGAAAGCGAGTGGAGGCAGATGTGCAAGGCGGATTGCATTGCATGGAGGGGGAGGAGGCTGGAGTTGACCCGGGGGGGGGGGGAGATCGAGCCCAACCCATCCGATGCGATGAGCTTGTCCACAAAACCCACATCCACCGCCATCAAACATCTCTGCACCCATCCACCAATCACACAGAGAAATCAAGAGCCGGCCCTCACTTTCAATTTTTCAGGCAAAAAGAACAGCGTATCTTTTTTCCCCTCTCAGTAAAAACATACAACACTGGGGCTGCTGTCAAGAAGAAGGTAAAGGGTGTGCGTCTACTGTCTGACATCCAGACCCTCAACTACACGTATGTCTCATTGTCTGCCTCCGATTCAAGACTACAGGGTGGTGATCGCAGGTCTAATGACGGGGACAGGGGTGGGTGACAGTTAAGCAGACATGACACACTTACCTTGGCAGGGTCACGGTGGAAAATTCGGACAAGGTCCTGTAGCAACGATGTGCAGCACTCATCTGTCTCCTTGTCCAGCACCTGGGTGCAGTACCTGTGTACATACAACACCTGGGTATAGTACCTGTGTACATACAACACCTGGGTATAGTACCTGTGTACATACAACACCTGGGTATAGTACCTGTGTACATACAACACCTGGGTATAGTACCTGTGTACATACAACACCTGGGTATAGTACCTGTGTACATACAACACCTGGGTATAGTACCTGTGTACATACAACACCTGGGTATAGTACCTGTGTACATACAACACCTGGGTATAGTACCTGTGTACATACAACACCTGGGTATAGTACCTGTGTACATACAACACCTGGGTATAGTACCTGTGTACATACAACACCTGGGTATAGTACCTGTGTACATACAACACCTGGGTATAGTACCTGTGTACATACAACACCTGGGTATAGTACCTGTGTACATACAACACCTGGGTATAGTACCTGTGTACATACAACACCTGGGTATAGTACCTGTGTACATACAACACCTGGGTATAGTACCTGTGTACATACAACACCTGGGTATAGTACCTGTGTACATACAACACCTGGGTATAGTACCTGTGTACATACAACACCTGGGTATAGTACCTGTGTACATACAACACCTGGGTATAGTACATGTGTACATACAACACCTGGGTGCAGTACCTGTGTACATACAACACCTGGGTATAGTACCTGTGTACATACAACACCTGGGTATAGTACCTGTGTACATACAACACCTGGGTGCAGTACCTGTGTACATACAACACCTGGGTATAGTACCTGTGTACATACAACACCTGGGTATAGTACCTGTGTACATACAACACCTGGGTATAGTACCTGTGTACATACAACACCTGGGTATAGTACCTGTGTACATACAACACCTGGGTATAGTACCTGTGTACATACAACACCTGGGTATAGTACCTGTGTACATACAACACCTGGGTATAGTACCTGTGTACATACAACACCTGGGTATAGTACCTGTGTACATACAACACCTGGGTATAGTACCTGTGTACATACAACACCTGGGTATAGTACCTGTGTACATACAACACCTGGGTATAGTACCTGTGTACATACAACACCTGGGTATAGTACCTGTGTACATACAACACCTGGGTATAGTACCTGTGTACATACAACACCTGGGTATAGTACCTGTGTACATACAACACCTGGGTATAGTACCTGTGTACATACAACACCTGGGTATAGTACCTGTGTACATACAACACCTGGGTATAGTACCTGTGTACATACAACACCTGGGTATAGTACCTGTGTACATACAACACCTGGGTATAGTACCTGTGTACATACAACACCTGGGTATAGTACCTGTGTACATACAACACCTGGGTATAGTACCTGTGTACATACAACACCTGGGTGCAGTACCTGTGTACATACAACACCTGGGTATAGTACCTGTGTACATACAACACCTGGGTATAGTACCTGTGTACATACAACACCTGGGTATAGTACCTGTGTACATACAACACCTGGGTATGGTACTTGTGTACATACAACACCTGGGTATAGTACCTGTGTACATACAACACCTGGGTATAGTACCTGTGTACATACAACACCTGGGTATAGTACCTGTGTACATACAACACCTGGGTGCAGTACCTGTGTACATACAACACCTGGGTATAGTACCTGTGTACATACAACACCTGGGTATAGTACCTGTGTACATACAACACCTGGGTATAGTACCTGTGTACATACAACACCTGGGTATAGTACCTGTGTACACACGACACCTGGGTATAGTATCCTCCTCCACCACCACTGCTTCCATCTCCTCCTCTCAGTACTCACTCTTGGAATCGGCGGATGAGAATCTGTTTGTAGAGGCCGGTGATGGGGCTGTTGAGACCGGAGGAGAGGGGGGAGCTCAGACCTGCAGAGAATCAGGATGCACATCTTGAACAGATCCATTTTGTATGCGCACAGGGTGTGACTCTTATACCTACACAAGAAGGGCAAAGCCCATGCGACTCACATGCTTGACCTTGACCTTTATATGACCTTGACCTTCAGGTGACCTTCAAGGTCAAGGTCAAACAACTAAACCTACCAATGACATCATACACAAAGAAATGCTTTACACATTTTTCCTACCAAAATACATGTGACCTTGACCCAAGGTCAAGGTCATCCAAGGTCATGCAACACAAAGCTGTTAATTCAAGACATAGGAAGCACAATGGTGCTTATTGGCACTTTCTACCATGAGATATAGTCACTTTTAGTGGTTCACTACCCCATTTTGGTCACATTTCATAAGGGTCAAAGTGACCTTGACCTTGATGATATGTGACCAAATGTGTCTCATGATGAAAGTATAACATGTGCCCCACATAATTATTAAGTTTGAAACAGTTATCTTCCATAGTTCAGGGTCAAGGTCACTTCAAAATATGTATACAATCCAACTTTGAAGAGCTCCTGTGACCTTGACCTTGAAGCAAGGTCAACCAAACTGGTATCAAAAAATAGGGCTTGCTTTGACCTATATACCACTTGTAGCTAAGGTCGCCATTCTCAATAACGTGGGAGAAAATTGGGAAAATGTGAAAAATGACTGTTTTTGAGACCACATTTATGGCTCCTGTGACCTTGACCTTGAAGCAAGGTCAAGTCACTATGTATGTTTTTTGAGGCCTTGTCATCATACACCATCATGCCACATTTGGTGTTGATAGACTTAATAGTCTCCGAGAAAAATCCAACGTTTAAGTTTTTTACGGACGGACGCCCGCCCGGACGCCCGGACGGACGGATGACACGGCTCAGTACATAGACTCACTTTTGCTTCGCATGTGAGTCAAAAATGATTCAGCAGGGAAAAAAAGTCAGCTGGGTTACTGTAAACCTTTTTTGGCCCAATTACTATTTGTATACATCACTTGCATTGGACCAATCATTCAAATCACACAGGAAGACAATAACTGAATAAGGTAAAAAATAAAAAGCTTTTTTCTCCTGAATAGACCAAGACAGAAGTCACAGACCACGATGACCAAAACTGGTAAACCTATGAATAAAGAATTTGTTAAAGGAGCACAATTTCAGTCATGTGTCAGCATCTTCTGCTGTAGATGTTCTCAAGACTCCCTAATTTTGTATTTACAATGAGGAGAGTATTCTTTGCAAAAGTAACATTCAGCTGGAGCTTCTCAATAATAATAATAATAATACAGACTATTTATAACGCACATACCTTCCCTAATAGCAAGCTCATGGCGTGTACAATGATAAAGTCTACACTCATACAAAAACATTCTAACACTCACATACTATACAATTGAAATAAAAAGAACAATTAAATACAATACAATTAATTAAGTAGCAGGCAAAACACGAAACATAAAAGAGGCGCCTTCACTGCTCGTCAGGAAAGACTGACCGGAACAGGTGTGTCTTGAGGGAGGTTTTGAACTGGGACATGGAATTAGAGTGACGGACAGGGAAAGGTAGGCTATTCCATGTTACAGGGCCGATGTAGGAAAAAGCTCGCTGTCCTTGGGTTATCTTTTTGCGACGGGGGACATTTAACGTTTTGGTGTCTGCAGCTGAACGGTTATTTCTAGCGGGGGTGTAGACAGTGAGAATTTCTTTGAGTGCGTGTGGTGCAGTTTGATTGAAGAAGTTGAAACACATAATGGCTAGCTTATACTCTATCCTCTGAGCGACGGGGAGCCAATGCAGTGCACGAAGGAGTTTGGATGTGGGAGTTCTCTTGGGACATCTAAAGATTAATCTAGCAGCAGTGTTTTGGACTTTTTGCAGTTTGTTTAGCAGAGTGCCAGGAATGCCGGCAAGAAGAGAATTTCCATAATCAAGACGGGACAGAACAAGGGAAGTGACAAGGGTTTGAGTGGCCTGTTGTGAAAGATAGTGACGAATAGTGCCAATTTTCCTTAACTCGTAGTAAGCTAACTGGCAAACTTTGTTCACATGAACTCTCATAGAAAGATCATCATCGAACATGACACCTAAGTTCCTAACAGACTTTGAGAATTCTATCTCACTCTGGCCTATGGTTAGTTTCAGGGCCTGATCGAATTCGCCTCTACCGCCAACCAGGAGAGCTTCGGTCTTTGAATCATTAAGTTTGAGTTTGTTCTGTGTCATCCACTGTTTCACATCAGAAATACAAAGTTCACTTGCAGAGAGAAGAAGTTGGATTTGACTGGGATGAGTGGAGTTGTAGAGTTGCGTGTCATCAGCAAATTCACTGTGAGAGAATGAATGACTGTCAATTACGTTGGAAAGTGGTTGGGTGTACAGTAGAAACAGCAGAGGACCCAGAACCGAGCCCTGTGGGACTCCGTAATTTAGCGGGGCAGGATCAGAAGCTATACCCTGGATCAAAACAGTCTGCCTACGTTCTGAGATATATGATTTCAGGAAGGAGAGTGCTGTGTTGTCAATGCCAAAAACATGTCTTAGACGGGAGAGAAGAATTCCATGATCTATTGTGTCAAACGCAGCACTCAAATCTAACAACGCGAGAAGGGAAACTTTGGAATCATCAGATGCGACAAGGAGGTCGTTTAGAACACAGAGCAGAGCTGTTTCGGTGGAATGGTGAGCACGGTACGCCGACTGAAAACGAGCCAAAAGATCATACTTGGACACGTGCTCTAACAACTGCTGCAAAGCTAATTTCTCTAACAGTTTTGAAAGAAAGGAAAGGTTGGAGACTGGCCTGTAATTGCTAAGCTTGTTTGGATCCAGGTCTTGCTTCTTCAGCTGGGAAGTGAATGGGGGGGGGGGGGGGGGTGGGGGGGGGGGGGCGTTGAGGGGGGGGCTTTCCATAAATGTGTGGAAAGACTGCCAAGTTGGCAGGCCATACAAGCTAGCAAGTGACACAATCTGACCGACCAGCAATCTTGGTAAATTCTCAGTGAAAGGGCAGTGATTCATACATAGAATGACAAAAGAATCAGACAATTTTAACAACTCATTAAAATGCAGCCAATCAAATGGTGTCCCCCACAAGTTTGTTTCCTGCCAGCTTGGTCATCTTTCTCACACCAGTCTTCCCAGACGAGTCCACTCATGTGGCCCGTTTAAGGAAGCTTGATATTAGAAAAATTGTGGTTGTGCATTTATCAACTTTTTTGGGGGGGTTGGGGGGGGGGGGGGGGGGAGCTTTAATCTTGAATTGTGGGTTCGTAAGTGCTCATTGGGCAGGGAATATGGGACGGCACATAGTTCGTTGTTGACTATCAATTAAAAAAGTATGCTCATGATTTAAAAAAAGGGTCAGGGCCCGTATTCACAACGGCGATTTATCTTTTTAACACTCGATTTATCCCCTAGCCCCGCGTTATCTTGATTGGTTAGATAAGGTACGCTCGTCAGAGGATCCTAGGTTGCGCTTTGCTATATATACTGGTTTCCAGCCAAGGGAGAGCGGAACAGGCAGTTGGAATCGTCTGAGTTTAGAGATAAATCGGAGTTAAAATAAATCGCCGATAAATCGCCGTAATGAATACGGGCCCAGCTTGATAAAAAGGGTCAATAGTTAGGATTTTCACAATTTTTTCTTTCTTTCCTTTTGGCTGTTGGGGGCGGGTGGGATCGGAGTCCTAATAGTTTTGAACTACAAACACTTTTCTTACCTACATTTGCTCTGGCAACTACAACAATTCTTCTTACCTACATTTGCTGTGAAATGCATCTTCAGGCCAGACTTGTGAAGGACAGAGGTAGGATCAACATGGCAGCGCAGAGGAAGGGGCAATCCACTTGTATGCAGACTGGCTTCGAGTCTTCCTCTGCTTCACTTGCAAAGCCAAGCCCTGTGCAACACAAGTTTGGGCTGCTTCACAAGTTCTTTCAGTGATGAGGGTCTGACCAGCTAACACAATTGTAATCATGTCAACAGAAAACTGGAATAAAAGAATATATTTTTCTGTAAATGCACCTGCGAGAAGGAAAAATTCATGGAACAAGGTGACACTTCAGAGATAAATGGAATATTGAGCACAATTCATTAGACCAAAAGAAAAAAAATAGTTGCTGGCCAGGAAAAATAGTGTCTATAGGTTGGTCTGAACTTTCTTCTTTGCTTCTGTTAAATGACAACGAATACTGTGTGATTGAAACTCCAGTCATAGATTGATGGAAATATTTTGTCTAATGAATTTTGTAAGGCTGTAGCCTGTAATGTATGTATGCAAACTTAATAAAGGTTTCGAGTCCTCTGTCATGACAAAACTTCAGAAAGAAGGCTTTTCAGTGACATGGTGGATGGATGGGTGGATGGATGGATGGATGGATGGATGGATGGATGGATGGACGGAAGGACGGACGGACGGATGGATGGATGGACGGACGGACGGATGGATAGATGGTGTTTTGCGGCCTATCAGCCTTTGTTGGCTATGTAAGGTCATTAAGCACGAAATTTACTAGAACAGTTTAGAGTAAACGCTAAGTCACAGTGTCACTAGTTATTCGCCTCTTACGAATTGCGTAGGGAGACGCGGTGGGTCAATTCTTACCCCGAACCCACTGGAGGATGGACAGATACATGTACCAGCAAACAACGCTGACGCCAAGGTCATCCAAGGACAAAACACTGAGAAATGTCCGTGTCTGACCCTAGCGTTTGTTGCAATGTTGGTTGGTGTTTTACGGCCTATCAGCCTTTGTAGGCTATGCAAGGCCATTAAAGCACGAACATCTTTAGAACAGTTTGGAGTAAACGCCAATCAAGTCACGATGTCCCTAGATATTCGCTTCTTACGAATCGCGTATGGAGACGCGGTGGGTCAATTCTTGCCCCGAACCCACAGGGGGAGTCTGACCCTAGCGTTCAATGCGAAAGTACGGCTGCGGACGCAACTAACCATACCATGCCAACACACGTTCATGTACATTGCGCTGTGAAGAAGAAACACGGTATACGGAGACGGCAACGATTGTAGTAAAGTACACGTATGCGGTTTTAACTAATAGAACACAATCACTGAATGAGCGTCAACGTGAACAGCGTTGCAACTTCAACATCGCAACACCGGCGGCGCACCAATTTTTAAAAATCCCTTTCGAATTTAAAGAAATTATCTACACTACACCACATGGAAAAGTCAACAAACGAAGGGCAGTAGTGGAAAAAGACTACTGGTAGTGGTACGCTTGTAAGCTTGTAACCTTTCGGAT
>JAWQFJ010002872.1:12500-15000 GCA_034096865.1 Theodoxus fluviatilis
TGAGCCGATCTTGCCTCCATACTTGCTACCTCTGCATGAATATTCCTGCAGGTCCTCCCTTCTTTGATACTGACACAATTGCCCCGCACAGCTAGGCTTTGAAAGATCGGTGCAAGTCAAGCAACTTGCTGATCCAGAGTGGGTGCTGTGTACAGTAGTGGGCTGCATATGAACCTACTATTTTATGTGGTAACTACGTCGTAGTTGTCTACTGCACACTCAAGATGTAGCGTCCGTCCGAGCCAACTGGAGCGCGTCGGTGGGAAAACTCAAGAGATACGTAGTAGGTTGTAGGATGACCGCAGCCGTCACGACTAAGAGTTGCCTTGTATTTATCTCTACGTCCGACAATGAACCGATACGTGTGCGATCATAGGCCCGGCAACCTGGATAAGGTGCGAGGGGACTCACCTCTCATTCTGCAGTGGCTGAAGAGATGTGCGGTGTATTAAACCAAAACAGTTGTGTACAGTGTGTTTGAAGGATCTGTCTCCGCTCATATGCTTCTATAATGACGTTTATTCCTGACTCATTACTGCAGAATATGGCTCAAATTTTAAGTATCGTAATACTGTTGTTTTCCATGACTCTCTCTCTCTCTCTCTCTCTCTCTCTCTCTCTCTCTCTCTCTCTCTCTCTCATTCTGTCTGTCTGTCTGTCTGTCTCCATCACCTCGATCTGAACTTTTGTATTTCTTCGTCTTTGTGAGTGCGTGCGCGCGCGCGAGCGTGTGTGTGCATGCATGCACGCAAGAGCGATATACCTTTATACCCCTTCCCATGTCTTTTTAATGTACATTAGTATCTGATTCCATCGGACAAGACACTGAAACTGGCAGGGAGCAAATAACACGCAAAGACTTTGATAAGACCATGATTTGCTTTACATGCATAGTACTACCGGTGACAATGTACTCGCAACTAATACAGAGACCACAATCTCACTGCGAAACACAGTTGTCACCTTTGCAGTGGTGACAACGGAGAACGCGCAATGCGGAAGGAGAGAGGATGATTTGCATCGTGGCCTTCGTGCTGGGGCAGGAGTTACCTCTCCTTTCTCACCGGGAGAGAGGTAGTGCGATGACCGATTAGCTCAGACTAGAAAAGGTGCGATATCCAGCGTTTCCTTGAGGACGTTTTTCCCTCCGAGTGGAGAGTTCACTCTACGGTCTCTCCTCTCTTGACACGTCTCTTTGGGAACCTTTTCTGGGTTGGGTGTGAGAACAGACCCACCGCGTCTCCTTACGCGATTCGTAAAAGGCGAATACATGTGACTAAAACTTCAGCCATTAATTAATTCAGTCATCAATTAAGGCAGTCATTAATTCAGCCAGTCAGGCAGTCAGGCAGTCAGGCAGTCAGGCACTCACTCACTCACTCACTCACTCATTCACTCACTCACTCACTCACTCACTCACTCACTCATTCACTCACTCACTCACTCAGGCACTCAGGCAGTTAGTCAGTCGGTCATTCAGTCAATCAGTCAGTCAGTCGTCACTCACTCACTCACTCACTCACTCACTCACTCACTCACTCACTCACTCACTCACTCACTCACTCACTCACTCACTCACTCACTCACTCACTCACTCACTCACTCACTCACTCACTCACTCACTCACTCACTCACTCACTCACTCACTCACTCACTCACTCACTCACTCACTCACTCACTCACTCACTCACTCAGGCACTCAGGCAGTTAGTAACTCCGGCAAGCCGGAAGGCAGTCTATTGGGGGAGACAAACGCGTGACTATCATATCGTTTTCCAGCGGTAACACATTTCTATTTGCTGCCATTGTTAAAGTCGATGAATTTCTTTTCTCGTTGCTATTGTTTTCTTTTCCGCTGCTTCTGCTGACGACGACGGCAACATCAATACTGATAACCATGAACAGGGCTGGCCGCTTGGTTGGGATATAAGAGAGGTTATGAATGCTACAAGTGCAAGGTTACATGTCTGTTCAGAGACACTATATAGTAACTGGATCGCTGTCTGCGCGAACAGCGTCTGCCAGTGCCGTCTCGCGCAGGAAACCAAAGTTCTGGCAATGCTCTCTTCCGGTCTGAGTCTGGGTTCCACTGTTCGCACAGCAATAGAATGTAATGCTTATATCTTGGGCTGTGCTTTATTATCTCTAGCTGAATTCAGTTGTGCAAAAATATTATGTAATTTGCGGATTGTAGAGTCAGAAGTTGAAGTTGGACTGATAATTCGTTGAATATGAAGTGTGTTCTTTGACGTAGCGTCTGCTTAAAAGCACAGTGGAACTATTCCAGATACTCTACGTCTGTGGGATTCAGAGGGTATTGACACAACATGCCGGGAAATAACTGTGCAATTGTTGGTCGTGGAGCCTGCACAGGCCTAAATAAAGGGCTGTCGTTCCCCAGAATAAGAAAACACAACGACGATAACAAATTCCACGTATCAGGCACATATACATAGAAACTGACCGCCGTCAATAGCTGTGTAAAGCTAGACGTAGTAAT
>JAWQFJ010002873.1:7483-27483 GCA_034096865.1 Theodoxus fluviatilis
TCAATCCAACAAGACGTGTGTATTTTCAATGTGATATATGGTAATGGCATAGTAGAAGGCAAGTATGGCACACAGACTACTTCTGAGTATGGAGTGAAGGAAATAAAAATATTAATTGGTGAAAACAAGAATATAAATTGTCCTTGGGGGATGCACAAAATTCCTGAAAGTAATTGAAGCAATAATGGGGGGGGAAAAAAGGACAGGTGGAGGTGTGCGGGGGTGGGGAGTGAAAATTGAAAAACTGCATTAAACGTAAGAGATATTATGACATGAATTAAACTCCTCTGCAAGTGTGTCTGCAAAGAACGTAAGAAAAGCATCACTCTGTAGAAATTGCTCAGCCATGAATCCCCTCCATGGCAGGTTAGGAGGAAGAAGCCAGAGGACATTCAGAAAGAAACATGAACAGCAACAAAGGCAGTTTGTGTGGCAGCAGACACTCACGTTCTGGACATGGTAGAAACCCAGCGGGGGTCCCCTTGCCCGTGTTCTTCAGGGGCTCTGTGGAGAACGCCTCATCATGTCGATGCAAGAAGCTGCAATGGAAGGAGATATTTTCAAATCATTATCAGTGAATGCAGGTATTTCAATAGGGATGGAGATGAGGAAAAACAGATTTAGAAATCCATCAATCTGCTATCATTATATCAATAAAGAAAAGGTGTGTTGAAAAAAGAATGGCAATAACAAATTTAAAAACTTACAAAATCTTTTAAACATATTCACCAGCATGAAAGACAGAATGATTTTCATATTGCCTGAGTGGTTCAGGACACTCTATGTCTGTCCATCCAGTCCGTCCGTCCTCCGTCCGTCCGTCCGTCCGTCCCTCCCTCCCTCCCTCCCTCCCTCCCTCCCTCCCTCCCTCCATCCCTCTCTCTCTCTCTCTCTCTCTCTCTCTCTCTCTCTCTCTCTCTCTCTCTCTCTCTCTCTCTCTCTGACTATTTTTTTCAAGCTGTCCTTCAATCCTTGCTGGCATATCCTAGCACAGGGAACAGAAAAACATTTCATTTGACACTCCAACAAATTACATGGAACCAAAATCTATCATTCCAATGACCCAAGTAAAGCAAGCTCAAAAGAGGAGGAAAGTGGAATGAAAAAAAGAGTGGTTTGCCTGTCAACTCACTTGAACTGGCAGAAGATGTCAGCATACTCTGGGGAGATGGCAGAGGCATGCAGCACAGTGACGCGAAACTGGAAGGTCTTGCCCAGTTCCAGGTGCTCGGGGAACTCTTTGCAGTCCAGCTCCGGGAAGTAGTCCACGTCCACACCAGAGTCTGCCATCTTGCCCTCTGGAACACAGCCACCCTCTTTGCATCAGACCGCACACCAGCACTCAAAGGAGAAGAAGCTTCAGATCACTTAGAAAGGGAGCCAGGTCAAATAAACAGACCCGAATCCTAATCTGCCATCTCCAAGTCATCAAATGTGTAACTCTTTTACAATCTGGAAAGTCCCAGTGGATAATATGAAACATGGAAAATTGATCAGTTAGCAAAGTAGAGATGGAAAATATAAAAAAAGACAGATATACATTGTCTTTTTGTCCAGCCAGACAGCAAATCACAAACATCTGCCCCAAACATGGAAACAAACTTCCATGAAGCTGTGACCTCATGTTTTCCTTAGCTAAACAATAGCTCATTATCTGGCTTGGAAGTGTATAACATGCTGTGCTTCTAATTGGAGAGGTAGATGATGTTTCTTCAACCATAAATAAGAAGACTGTATGCTGCTTATCAATGAAAATAAAATGTCTTTGTGCCTGAACACTCCCGATACAGCAGCAAAAATACAAGTTTGATAGTTTTCTGGCATTCATAAGAAATGTAACACATAATTCCACTTGGTATTACTCTTACCATGATGCAAAACTTTCTACTTAGTGTCTAAACGTGATGGCAAAACAGAACATTTTGGTATTCTGGATTATTGTACATAAATGATGTCTCTCTGTTCATTCCTCCAACACCTTTTTAATTTACTTGTAAGTCTGTCCATCATCTATATATCTGTCTATGCCTCTTTCTTTCTATCCCTCTGTCCATCCATCTGTATGCCCACCCATCCATCCATCCTGTGTGTTTTCTCTGTGTCTCTATGTATCTCCATCTGTTTATCCATCTATCTATCTGTCCATCAGTCCTTCTGTCTGTGTATGTATGTGTGTTAGTCTATGTCTGTGTGTCTGTATGTGTGTCTGTTTGTGCATCTGTGTGTCGATCTGTGTGTGTCTACCTGTCTATGTGTGTGTGTGTGTGTGTGTGTGTGTGTGTGTGTGTGTGTGTGTGTGTGTGTGTGTGTGTGTGTGTGTCGTGTGTGTGTGTGTGTGTGTCTGTCTGAGTGTGTGTGTGTGTGTGTGTGTCTGTCTGAGTGTGTGTGTGTCTGTGTGTCCATCCGCCTGCATGCCTGCCTGCCTGCCTGCCTGCCTGCCTGCCTGCCTGCCTGCCTGCCTGCCTGCCTGCCTGCCTGCCTGCCTGCCTGCCTGCCTCTCTCCACTCACCAGTGAGGCTTTCCTCAGAGCTTTGCCCCTGCCCCTCCACCACGCGCAGCTCCTCCATGGAGGGCAGGCTGGTGGGGGCCACGTAGCCTGTCTTTTGGAAGGAGCTCATGGACAAGTCCCTCTGTTGATGAGCAAACATCTGCAAATTTCCAAGCCACTTTGAACACAGACCACCAAGAAGCACAGACCAAGACTACACTCAAAGCCAGTGCTTGGGGATGGGGAGAAGGAAGGTTGGGGAAAAGTGTTTTGGACGGGTAGACTTGGGGAACTACATATGGGTGACGGAGAGGCAGAGGAGGGGAGAGTTGAGGTGGTGAGGAGAAGCAAATGGGAGGGTAGATGGGTTGGGGGGGAAGGGAGAACTAAGGGCAGGGAACAGATGGAGACTTTGGGGAACTCTGTAGGGGGTCGGGGTATGGAGTGGAGGCTATGTGGGTGAGTGAGACTGAAGTGCCAAGACAAAACAGAGTTATCACAATATTCACATTTGCTTTAGGAATGCCAACTATCTTTACTGGTATTTGACACATATTTGAGGATTCCACCAAATGCCAAGAAAGTTTTATTTTCCATTCCACAAATAAAGAATGTTTTTTTCCCTAATTCAACAGCCACTCAAATGGAGCATAACAGATTTCTACTATTTTTTCCAACTGATCACATATTGATGAATTTCCAATTTCCTCAACAACACTGTCAATTTCAAGGTTCCCATATTTATCAGTAGTGAAAAGAATGTTTAAAGTGAATCAAAGGCAGCTTTAATGAAACAAAGTCATCAAGAAGGGTTTACATTGCAAGAGGCCTGGTTCCTTTGTCCATACCGTGAAACAAAGCATTCACAATCACAACAATATTGGGTGCCAAGCCCAACATACATCACTACACATGAAACTAACATGCCAGTAAGTCATTACTTTGCAACTTTGAAATAAAGCACACTTTTGTTTTTGCAATCAAAGAGACCATTTTTATTCCACAATGTATGTTGGTTAGGAAGGCTACCTTTTCTCACTTCTCAGACATGTATGTGCTGAATTACTGTTTACAATGTGATCTGGTCTGGTTTACTACTACATATCTAGAAATAAAAACATATGCAACAAATTTATTATCCTGATACAAGCTTTTATCAATACATCTCTACATAGTACTTAGCATAACAACTACAACTCTCTCTTTCATTAATTAGACCTTTTGTACTCTGCACCATGAAATCAAAAGCACAAATTGATGATGGGGAAAAAGGGAGGAAATTAGTCCATTTCAAAGCAAAAATTACCACTACTTTCCAGACTTTTCCTCATATAAATTATATCAACACAATTCCTCGTCACAAAAGGGTTGTGGCTACACAAGTCACATGACAGACAAGAAACACAACCAGGTGACTAGAGACAAGGCAAACAGACAGAGGGCAGACTGACAGAGGGCAGACAGACAGAGGGCAGACAGACAGAGGGCAGACAGACAGAGGGCAGGCAGACAGAGGGCAGACAGACAGGGGGCAGACAGACAGAGGGCAGACAGAGGGCAGACAGACAGCAGATAGAGGGCAGAGGGCAGACAGACAGTGGGCAGACAGAGGGCAGACAGACAGCAGATAGAGGGCAGACAGACAGAGGGCAGAGGGCAGACAGACAGAGGGCAGACAGAGGGCAGACAGACAGCAGATAGAGGGCAGAGGGCAGACAGAGGGCAGACAGAGGGGCAGACAGACAGAGGGCAGACAGAGGGCAGACAGACAAAGGGCAGACAGACAGGGGCAGACAGACAGGGGCAGACAGACAGGGGCAGACAGAGGGCAGACAGACAGAGGGCAGGCAGACAGAGGGCAGACAGACAAAGTGTAAACAGACAGAGGGCAGACAGACAGAGGGCAGACAGACAGAGGGCAGACAGACAGAGGGCAGACAGACAGGGGGCAGACAGAGGGCAGACAGACAGAGGGCAGGCAGACAGAGGGCAGACAGACAAAGTGTAAACAGAGGGCAGACAGAGGGCAGACAGACAGAGGGCAGACAGAGGGCAGACAGACAGAGGGCAGACAAACAAAGTGTAAACAGACAGAGGGCAGACAGAGGGCAGACAGACAGAGGGCAGACAGACAAAGTGTAAACAGACAGAGGGCAGACAGACAGAGGGCAGACAGACAGAGGGCAGACAGACAGAGGGCAGACAGACAGAGGGCAGGCAGACAGAGGGCAGACAGACAGAGGGCAGACAGACAGAGGGCAGACAGACAAAGTGTAAACAGACAGAGGGCAGACAGAAGGCAGACAGACAGAGGGCAGACAGACAAAGTGTAAACAGACAGAGGGCAGACAGAGGGCAGACAGACAGAGGGCAGACAGACAGAGGGCAGACAGACAGAGGGCAGACAGACAGAGGGCAGACAGAGGGCAGACAGACAGAGGGCAGGCAGACAGAGGGCAGACAGACAGAGGACAAACAGACAGAGGGCAGGCAGACAGAGTGTAAACAGACAGAGGGTAAACAGACATAGGGCAGGCAGACAAGCTCACAGACAAGGGTTAAGTGTGGCAGGTCCCTACCTTGCTGTAGTACTCGTCATCCCTGAAGGTAATCTTGGCGTTGCCCGACTGCTTGATGCCAGGAGCGTAGTCTGGAGTCATCGTCTCCTCCTTGTCTGCAACCACCACACACAATGCTTTGCCAGACACTTTCAATGGCATTTGTGACCCTCCATCCCTAAATGAGTCGGTCTGATACTTAGATAGAATTGTGATACAGCTGGATTTTCATCAAAGGGGGTGATCCAGTGGATTTTGAGATTTTTGTGTACTCAGCAAGCAGAACCATTGCTACATACACTGTGAAGATTTCAGACTTCAACTACACTTCCAAATTGTTGTTTTGGACACGAACAAAGATATTGTCATCTTCCTTTTGTAAAAAATTAATCTGATTGCGTAATATCCCTCCTCTTCAATTACTGCCGTGGCACTTCCAGAGAGAGGATCGGCATTCTATTTTTGTATGAATATCATAGGCAATCCTTCCTGCACACGTCAGTGAGAATTCTATTAACTTTGGAAAGGTTTTCTTTCCATTTGTAGGATGTAGCTTTATCAAAATTGGGTGATTGCTATACAAAAAAGTTTGAATGCCATTTTCTCAAAATCCCCTCTTTTTATTGCCATTTCTTCAAGTGCTCATAAAACAGCGAGCACTGCATCTATCACAATAATCTTGGTATCATTTTGAAGCAAATTCATAGTACTATCTGATGGCAGTAAAATCTACAAATTGACCAAGGTATCCGACAGACTCATTTTGGTATGGAGGGTCATAACAAAGACATTCGTCTGACTGTCCAACAATCCCTTTGATGGTACAATGTTCAAGATCATATTAAATGAGTGTCAAGATATAAAACTGAAAAACATTTCCCTGTAAACATTTATTAAGGATATCAGATAATTAAAGAAAACATTACTCTAACATCTCATGAGCATAGAGATATGCAGCCACACAGCAGAGCCGCACTACTGAAAGACAGTGTAAATAAAAAAATGCACAACCATGAATAATTTTGTTATTTCTCTTTTCTAAAATTGAAAAAAAATATTAGGCTTTGGAGACAACTCACCCAGTACAGCCTGGACCGCCACACGCAGGTAACCCTTGACCTCTCCCTTCTCACTGACGATGGCCACACGGTGCACCAGTGGCACTGGGTAGTACAGGTTGCTCAGGTACACGAAGGCCCTGCATAGAGGTAGGCAGTTGACTGTATTTCCTACAGCCACTTCTCATCCACTGTTAGGACTCAAGCTGCTGGGTCAAACTTTACCCAAATGTCATCTCTTTGCTGCCCAAAACCTGGCAGGTACTCAAATGTCATCTCTTTGCTGCCCAAAACCTGGCAGGTACCCAAATGTCATCTCTTTGCTGCCCAAAACCTGGCAGGTACCCAAATGTCATCTCTTTGCTGCCCAAAACCTGGCAGGTACCCAAATGTCATCTCTTTGCTGCCCAAAACCTGGCAGGTACCCAAATGTCATCTCTTTGCTGCCCAAAACCTGACAGGTACCCAAATGTCATCTCTTTGCTGCCCAAAACCTGGCAGGTACCCAAATGTCATCTCTTTGCTGCCCAAAACCTGGCAGGTACCCAAATGTCATCTCTTTGCTGCCCAAAACCTGGCAGGTACCCAAATGTCATCTCTTTGCTGCCCAAAACCTGGCAGGTACCCAAATGTCATCTCTTTGCTGCCCAAAACCTGGCAGGTACCCAAATGTCATCTCTTTGCTGCCCAAAACCTGGCAGGTACCCAAATGTCATCTCTTTGCTGCCCAAAACCTGGCAGGTACCCAAATGTCATCTCTTTGCTGCCCAAAACCTGGCAGGTACCCAAATGTCATCTCTTTGCTGCCCAAAACCTGGCAGGTACCCAAATGTCATCTCTTTGCTGCCCAAAACCTGGCAGGCACCCAAATGTCATCTCTTTGCTGCCCAAAACCTGGCAGGTACCCAAATGTCATCTCTTTGCTGCCCAAAACCTGGCAGGTACCCAAATGTCATCTCTTTGCTGCCCAAAACCTGGCAGGTACCCAAATGTCATCTCTTTGCTGCCCAAAACCTGGCAGGTACCCAAATGTCATCTCTTTGCTGCCCAAAACCTGGCAGGTACCCAAATGTCATCTCTTTGCTGCCCAAAACCTGGCAGGTACCCAAATGTCATCTCTTTGCTGCCCAAAACCTGGCAGGTACCCAAATGTCATCTCTTTGCTGCCCAAAACCTGGCAGGTACCCAAATGTCATCTCTTTGCTGCCCAAAACCTGACAGGTACCCAAATGTCATCTCTTTGCTGCCCAAAACCTGGCAGGTACCCAAATGTCATCTCTTTGCTGCCCAAAACCTGGCAGGTACCCAAATGTCATCTCTTTGCTGCCCAAAACCTGGCAGGTACCCAAATGTCATCTCTTTGCTGCCCAAAACCTGGCAGGCACCCAAATGTCATCCCTTTGCTGCCCAAAACCTGACAGGTACCCAAATGTCATCTCTTTGCTGCCCAAAACCTGACAGGTACCCAAATGTCATCTCTTTGCTGCCCAAAACCTGGCAGGTACCCAAATGTCATCTCTTTGCTGCCCAAAACCTGGCAGGTACCCAAATGTCATCTCTTTGCTGCCCAAAACCTGGCAGGCACCCAAATGTCATCTCTTTGCTGCCCAAAACCTGACAGGTACCCAAATGTCATCTCTTTGCTGCCCAAAACCTGGCAGGCATGTCTGGTAAAGATTAACACAATGGGATGAGTGCAATCGAGTACATGTATATCAACATCACTTCCACTACTCTCGGATATTTCCAACTTGGTGCTGCTTCTGCTACATCCATTATGAAATGCTGAAGAGTACATATTTCACTGACCATAAAAATGCATGTCAAATACTCCTTGATGGAAAGTCAAGCAGTGAAAAAAAAAGAGCTCTCAGTAAAGAGAACAGAACGAAAAAGGATAACTAGCAATGCAGCCATACAGACCTGCCCACCAGGCGAAACCAGGGGAAGCGGTCGTAGAAGGGGTCACTGCAGGTCATGCTGTCAATGGCTGGCTCTGGGGAGGTGGGGGACAGCTGGGCCTCGTTGTGGTACATCTCCCTCATCAGCTCCAGGCGCTGTCTGTAACACCACAGGCACAAGGATGCTTCTACTCACATGTAGCATGAACGGTGTGACTCTCACAGCATGCAGTCATGCACGTAGTTAGTATTTGTGTTATTACTGCCAAAAACTGACACAAAGTCCTGTTGGACACCTCTTACCAACTTCTGTAGTTTATTTTAGCAGGCAACATGTGATGTTGGTAAGTGCAACTTGCTTAATACCCTCCTTTGGCATGCATTATGATAAATGCACTATTACGAAAGGGAACATGTAAAAACCATCATTCTAATTTCTATCCCTTCCTCATTATCCCCCAACCACCCCACAACAAGTGCCTATTATTTCAAAATCACCACTCAGATCTGCAATACAGTGGAACATGTACTAGTGCAAAGTGTCATTCCAAAACATCAAGTGCATGCAAAAAATTCATTGAAATGATTTTTTTGAAAATTAAATGATTTCACAATGTGCTGGTCAAAAGTTGGGTATGACACAATTTCCCAATGAACACGCAAAACTTAAAATGTGTGAAATGACTATGACCCAATGACATGAGTGACTATAATAATGTTTCAGAGGTCCCTAGAATACAGTTGGTTCAGTTCAGAACCAGACCTGAATTTTATCATCACTAATTATAAAACTGACCAGCACATTGTGGAGTCATTTCAAAACTGAAAAATGGCTCAACTGCTGGAAAGACAACATCAAATTTCATCATGATGAAAGCAATCCACTGAAATAGAACAGTAATTCTGTTAACAAAAGGAAAAACTAAGATCACAACAAGCACTAGCTGTCCTCTGTGCATCTTGTCAAAACCGAACAAAACAAAGGCAGGGAGCAAAAAGAACCTTGAAATCAAACTGTGTCCATCATGCAAAATCAATCAAGTACTCAGTTCACCACAGAAGGTACCAAGTACATGGACTTCTCTTCAAATCAGCTGTAAACCCAAATTTCATCAGAATGAAACAAAAGCAAGTGACACACAAACAACTGCAGTATGGCTGTATGCAAAAGTCCTCAAGGCCAGCATTTCAATGAGGGTTTCCAACTGAAACTGGACCAAATGGAAGCATTGAACTGAGGGAGAAGAAGCCACAGCAAGCATGTCACAACGGCAATGACAACACCCACGACGGCTGGTGATCGAACCTGGATGGGATGAGGTTATAGAAGCTAAAGACATTCTGCTGCCCGCATCCAGCCAGGCAATGAAAAAAGTCCTGCTTAGCTTCCGGAGTGTCGGGAGACAAATCCTCATTGTAAATCTGGCGCATGAGTTCCAACCGTTGTCTACAAGAGCAAGCAAGTGGTTCAGGGTCACCAAAGGTCACATTTGGAAGATCAAGGTCACAGGCCAAAGGGCAAAGAAGACATTCGTTGGGGGCAAAAAAACAATCATATCAGTACACACAACTACCTTAGGCAAGTATTGCTATGCTAATTCATCAGGGATGTGTTCTGAGACTAGAAATAAACAGTCAGAAAGGATGTCCAAGAATTAGGTGTGTAAAATAAAAAAAGGCTGTATCCGCACTGTCACACAACTACAACAGAGCAATGAGATCTCTGTGATCCAATTTGGACAGACAAAAGAAAACACGTCTTCCCTTTGCTAACAGCCAATGTCATACAAACATATATCTCACACTGTCTTTTCAAAATACATTTCAAGAGTTTGACCTTGTCTCACAATCAAAATGCTTCTTATAGTCCAGCAATTGAGAGCCAAAATCAGATCATACTCATTGAAGTCACTGTATTTCCTGGAACACAAATCATGAGCTCTGTAGCCCTCTTGCAAACGACTCAACATTCAGTTCATTTAGCTCCTCTCAAGATTCAGTTCATTTAGCTCCTCTCAACATTCAGTTCATTTAGCTCCTCTCAAGATTCTGTGCAAGGGGCCAAATTCCTGGTGCTGATAAAACAGCTTTATTTGTTGCAACAAATATTTCACTGAAAGACATGTAGGACTTACTATTAACTTCTCACATCAATGTCATTTTATTCATTCTTGGAAATAAGGCATGAAAAAATACCTGATACTAGCAAAAATATCATCGAGTACTGTCAGCATTATTTATGTGTATTTTCATGTAAAATATCAAAACCAAGATCCAAAATGTGTATGAAAGCAGAATTCACACCAAATAAATGTGGGCAGAAACAAAACATTCTCAGCAACCACACACCATTTTCTCCTCTAGAACTGTTTTCAAGCAGAGCTTCACACAGCAGAGCAAGCACCAAGACAAACCAATGCCCAGAGCAGAGAGAGAGACTGGTTTTCTCAAACCCTCCGTCCCTAGAGACTTCAGGCATGTGCGTGCTTGAAGACAATGGAAGACACACACAGACAAAGTTGGAACTCATGCAGCCAGCAGGAGAGCCCAGAAATATCTCTCCACTCTAGGGGTCACTTCTACTTTATTCTAAATTCACTCAAATCAAGTGGCTGAATCAGAAAAAGTGTCCTCAGACATGAAATTCATTACTGAAATGGCAACAGTAGTGAGGAGACACCAGCGGGCATAGGTTCCAAACATTGCCCTGATGTTGTAGGGAGAAGTTTTGAAACTGTTGATGCACATCAAAAACATGAACAGAAATTACAGGGACAAGCAGCTTTAATGCAAGCAAAGGCAGAAGAGCAGATTGTCTGAAAAGGCAGATAATGCTGTCACTGTCAGAGGAAGAAGAGAGAAATAAACAATAAGAAAAGGTTAAAAAAGGCATGACTTAATTATGGATCATAACAGCAATCTCCTTTTTGTAATGTCCCTGATTCATATGAGCAGAATAAATGGCCTAATGCTGAAGGAGTATTTTGGATGCAGTGAAAATCCAAATGTTTAAAAGTGAGCTCTGCAAGATTACCTAAAACAGTTCAAAACAAGTCACCAAAGAGTTTCAGTATAGGAAAGCAATAATGAACACAGCAATATTTTAATAAGACTACAATTGCAGCCAACATAAAATAGATTGCCATAATTCTCCTTTGCTCCTTTCTTATCTCTGCAAAGTTGTTTTATATCAGTTTCTACAGGGTTACTGATTTATCCCAATGAGAAAATGCTGGATGAGCTTCAGAGTTCCAGGTCCAAGAAATTCCTTACTGGTGCTGGCAATGATTATTACCAATAGGTAACTAACATCGGCAAGCTAGCATAGCCTAATTCCAGTCAACTCTCCCATTACATACTACTTTCCTTGACACTATGTAGAACTTCCACATTAAGCCATAACTATGAAGTCCTTGCAGTTGAACTTTGAAACAAAGCTACTCATCCTCTGACTATGCATGCTAGAAGTAAAGAAAAATGGGAGAAAAAAATTAAAGAGGAAAAGGTAAAAGCATAAACATGAAATGATTACGGCATGACAAGAAGAAAGCTGAACATGATATAGAGGATGATGACAATGACAGTACGAGTATGCTTTTCATAGAATATTCCCTTCTGTTATAAATTCCAAATGGTGGAAAGTGTCTTTCATTTTGTTTCAGACAATGTCTGATGATTCAACTCTGTACATTATTTTTGCGTTTGATTCTTTAGAGATGCCAATGTGTATTTCCATCCAAATTATTATTTTGATTTCCACATGAGTGGCTGTACTCAGTAAGCCAGTTTGGGACTCCCTTGTGATTCCAACAGCACTGGATGTCACCACCACCAATACAAATCAACCCAGCTTAGAATCTGCTCACAAACCATGACCTGGCCTTAAGTGACTACTTCCAAATTACAGGCCCCTGATTATTAGTTAATCATTATATGTAACTGAAACGTTTCTGAAAATGCATACGTCAAACAAAATCTAAGTCAAAAACATCATTTGCAGGCTATAGGGTATACTGCAGATATGAATTTATTCATTGATAAGACATTGGAGGTTTTCATTATATAAAAAATTAATAACATTTAAAAAATCAACACCTGATGAGATGATACGGCTGGACAATGTGCAATTAATAACACTGGAAGCTATCAAACAAGGGTGAATGTTCTCAATGCACATTTACATGTACATGTAATCTCATGGTACAAAATGACACACCACACCAAATGAATGGCTGATGAAGGACTAGAAAAAACTTTCACAACAATCACGTGGTTTGCTATCCAAAGAGGCAAGTACAATCAGATGGGACTCACTTGAGTTTGTCCAGACCCCAGTAGTGAGTGGCCCCATTCTTTGTGTCCTGTACCTCCACAGCCACTATGGTCTTGGGGAAGGGGCGGTTGAAGTCACGCTCGTCTGGAGTGTAGAGCTCCGGGGGCAGAGGGGAGTACAGCGTGTCTGTCAGCAGCACAAACTGGAACTGCACCTGTTGGAGAGACAAAGGAGAATAAGTCACACACAACCTCCTCACCTCAAGTCCTTTTCAGTCACTCACTGTTTTCCATAAAAATTTGCAATTTAACACAAATCTACTCCAAAAGTTAATCTGTTCTGCATTGTATATTTACTGTGATCATCACTACATGACATCCTAATCACAGGACTTCAGCTTTTCCATGAGCAATCAATCTGTCATACTTTTTCTTTAGTCAGTTAATGTGTGTTTTTGTTACTGACATTGCTATTGTTACAAGTACAACAAAGCAAATTCTAAATAGCTCCTTTAGTGGTAAAGTTGAGATTTCTTCACATATTTACTTTTACTAGGCGCCCCCACCCCCACCCCTCCCTCCCTCCCTCTCCCTCTCCCTCTCTCTCTCTCTCTCTCTCTCTCTCTCTCTCTCTCTCTCTCTCTCTCTCTCTCTCTCTCTCTCTCTCTGTATCTCTCAAAATATCACTTTAGCACAGGCCAGTATCTACATACTTTCAATACATTTCCAACTGCCCACAGGGGCTGTGTCTATCAAAATGCACTGCTGGAAGGAGCACAGGGAATACCATCTGTGTTGCTGTGAAAGACAGGTTTACCTTTTTGTTGAGCTCCACACTGATGGCATTGGCCTCCTTGAGGAAGATGGCATTGCCCCATAGATCATCCTGAAAAGACACGGCACAAATGTGATGCAAGCACCACTCATGTTTCCCCAGTGGAGATGCTGGGGAGCATCTAGCAGCAGCTGCCATGGGTGAATCCCTCCTACACCTTCATACAAAAACTGTAATATTTAAATGGGCAACAAGTTCACTTGATGTAAAAGTGTGCACCAGAAGCAAGCCATGAGAGTGACAAAAAACCCTACAACTTATTTATGCATTACTTACTACTAATACTACTACTATCATCTTTGCTTCAATTACATTTCTTTGTTTCTATCTGCACATATTCCAACTAAAAGTGTTCTGATGCAATTTACACATTTCAACAAAAGCTGTAATTACAGCTACTACCACTTCTACCATGCATATAGGTACCAGTACTAGAACTATCACTGCTACAGCTACTGTTACCATCTCATCCACCACTATGATTAAGGGCCATACCATCATGATAAAAGGTCATACCACCATGAGTAAAGGTCATGCCATCATGATAAAAGGCCATACCACCATGAGTAAAGGCCATACCACCATGATGAAAGACCATACCACCATGATGAAAGGCCATACCACCATAATGAAAGGCCATACCACCATGATGGAAGGCCATACCACCATGATGAAAGGCCACACCTATGTGAGTAAAGGCCATACCACCATGATGAAAGGCCATACCACCATGATGGAAAGCCATACCACCATGATGAAAGGCCACACCAATGTGAGTAAAGGCCATACAACCTTGATGAAAGCCCATACCACCATGATGGAAGGCCATACCATCATGAGTAAAGACCATACCATCATGATGAAAGGCCATACCACCATGATAAAAGGCCTCACCAATGTGAGTAAAGGCCATTTACCACCATGATGAAAGGCGATACCATTTGATTAAAGGCCATACCACATTGATGAAAGCCTATACCACCAAGTTTAATCCATTCCGTGCCCTTATGACCGAATATTTGGTCACGCGATTATGCCTTTCATAGTGCCCTTATGACCGATTATTTGGTCACAGAGATGCCGAAATTTGTAGATACACCTGTGTTCAGCTTTTGATGACAAAATGAACAGATACGCTTACCCTAGGCAATCGCTAGGATATGCTACAGTCTGATCATAGCAGCAGAGTGTATTTCGGCTGAGGGGAGCGCCAAACTGAGGTCACCCCACTTCAAGCAAGTGCGCAGTTGTCATGCGCAGTTGTAAACAATGGCAGCGCTCACACCGTCTACAAGCAAATTCGTGAAGCGTGGTCAAGTATCGCCTGCTTGGTTAGGCAGAGGCTGGTGAAGCAGAGGAGGAAGACTTAGAAAGCCATTTAGAGTCAACAGATTCCTTTGATCAGGTCAGTGACGGTGACGATCTCGAACTTTGCACTCGACGTGTGTTTGTGGAGTTTGGAGACTCAAGTGATGAATCCGAGATTGTGGAACAACCTGCAGTGGCAGCGTCTGGCCTTTCTGCTGCTGCTTCTGACTCTGAAATGAGTTCGGACGATGAATCATCATCTCCCCGTGATCGAGGATCGCCTTATCCATCCTCTCGTCAGGTATCGACCCCTGCATCTTCTCGTCGACCACCACGGAGGCGTGGTCAAACTCTTCATGCACTTGCTGTGGTCGAGGACAGTGTCGTGGGATGGTAGTGATCTGCAGTCCTCAGCCTAGACAATCACGCTTTGAGGGAAATTGTCTTTTTATACTTGTCCAAATACAATAGTCTCTTCTTGAATTTGCCTGGCATCATCATTGCAATCATGCATGACTTTAAAAAGTGCATACATGTGAATTCCTCATTTTCATCACTATGTAGATAGCATTGTTACTACCTGAAGGCTGAAGAGAAAGTCTCCTACAAGCCTTTTTATTCTAGTGTGAATACAGTAGTTCTTTCTTGCATTTTGCTGGCATGATAGTAGCAATTTAGCATGACTTTATCTACAGTAATTGTTGTAGGTGTTACAGTTTGTATCTTTCTTCGTACTATCGATATAGTATGTTCAAATAATTTTCAGTATTTAGTTTCATAAATATTTTGTAAGAAAAAAGATTCTGAGACATTTGAGACATAGTTTTACAATCTGAAAAACAAATCAGAAAAAAAATGTTGTTGAGTATACCATGAAGATGTACAAGAAATCATCATACATAAAAAAAAGGCATTGGTAAATTTTGTTTTATTCAAGCTTGATTTAAGAAATAATGTCTCTAAAAATCATGTCATTGTGTTTGTTGTGCTCCTGATTGTCTGTGCTTTCAAAGAAATATGGGTTTTATGGGGTTGTTTTGCACTGAAATTGAGATAAGATTTTTCTCCTGAACTCAGTGTTGTTTTACGTAATTTTTACTGAAATTCCCTGGCACTGGCAGTTGCATAATATAATGACAAAGCTGGCATGGAAAGGGTTAAGAGCCATACCACCCCTACTTACCCTGAGGGAGGTGAACTGGTGGAACTTCCACTTGCGGAACGCCCAGGCAGCCAGGTCAAACTGACGCTGGGACCACTTGCACTCTGCAAGGCAATAAGCTGATTCAAGGTCTACCCTTCCTTCCTCCACACCATCCATCAGTATCTATCCATCCATCTTTCCCATCCATCTGTCTATCCATTCATTTGTTAGTCCTTCTGTCAGTCCATCCATCTGTCTACTGTCCATCCATCCATCTGTCCATCCGTCCATCCGTCCGTCCGTCCGTCCGTCCGTCCGTCCGTCCGTCCGTCCATCCATCCATCCATCCATCCATCCCTCCCTCCCTCCCTCCCTCCCTCCATCCATCCATCCATCCATCCATCAATCCATCCATCTGTCTGTCCATCCATCCATCATCTGTCCATCCATCCATCTGTCCATATATCCTTCTGTCCATCCATCCATCCATCTGTCCATCTATCCTTCTGTATGTCCATCCATTCATTTGTCCATCCATCCATCGATCTGTCCATCAGTCTGCCTGTTAGGCCATCTGTCTGTCCATCCATCTGTCCTTTCATTCATTTCTCCATCCAACTTTTCATCCATTTATCCATCCATCTGTCCATCTGGGCATCCATCCATCTGTCCATCCGTCCGTCCATCCGTTCCTCCAGGAGAGATGGTCTGCCACAACGCTGCCTCACCTTCCTCCTCCTCCTCCTCGTCAGGGAACATGTCCTCAGTCAGCATGGAGGACATCATGGAGTGGCGCTCCACCTGCTCCTGCAGACTCTGGATGCGGATCTCATAGTCCTGCAACAGCAGCACTGGTCTAAGTCTCTGATCATGCAGTGAAAGAGAACACAAGTAATCCCTTTCATTCCATTCCTTTACAATTTCACTGCCAGAAGACCACCGGTAAAAGATAGACTGCCACATTCCCCAAGAAAAACAAAAATGACCACAAGTTACGGTACAATAAGGGTTATAAAATGTTCAAACATAACCAATCAATGATTCTGATGAAGGCATAGAACTTCTCAAGACATCTACAGACAGAGAGGCAGACAAACATCTATCACAAAGGGCTGTCTGGTCTGACACCCATTGCTGTAAGGATCAACACTGCAGCAGGACTACTCCCCACCTTGCGTTGCTGTTCAAAGAGCAGGTCGGCCTCCTCCTTCTCACGGCGGTACTGCTCCTCCAGGTTGAGCAGACGTTGTTCCATCTCCTTCCTCAGGTCAATGCCCTGTTTCTCCAGCAGCTCCAGCTGGGCAAAGGACCAGTCCACCGGCTCCGCTGTGAGCACACAGACACATCATCCACGTATCTGCACAGTGCATTGTCTCAACACACACCATTAATAGTTTGCTGTATGCACAAATATCATGCACAGTGAATTGTCTCAACACACATCATCCATAGCTTGCTGTCTGCATGCATGTCTTGAACAGTGAATAGTCTCAGCATACACCAATCACAGTTTGCTGTCTGTATGCATATCATGCACAGTGAATAGTCTCAACATACACCATCCATAGTGCGTTGTCCGCACACACATCTTGCACTTTGAACTCACAACCACACCATCGTTAGTTCCCTGTCTCCACTGATATCATGCACACAGAATAAGCAGATTCAAATTTAAAATACTTTTACTGAAGAAGGGAGAGATAGTAATCAGCAAAGGAAAGTAGGGAGGGAGTGAGAAAAGGAAAGAAGGTAGAGAAAAAGTGTAGTAAGAAAAGGGGAAAGAATGAGAATAAAGCTACATAGAAGCAAAAATAAGGAGGAAGAAAGGTGGGCATGGAAGGAGTAGAGAAGATCAGACAGAGCAGATGCAGTTGGGCAGGGGGAAAAGAAAATGGGAGAGTAGGAGAAGAAGGAGAGAAGAATGTGGAATAGAAGGGAGAAGAGAATGTGGAATAGGAGAGAGAGGAGAATGTGGAATAGGAGGGAGAGGAGAATGGAGATTAGGAGGGAGAGGAGAATAGAGAATAGGGGGGAGAGGACAATGTGGAATAGGAGAGAGAGGAGAATGTGGAATAGGAGGGAGAGGAGAATGTGAAATAGGAGGGAGAGGAGAATGTGGAATAGGAGGGAGAGGAGAATGTGAAATAGGAGGGAGAGGAGAATGTGAAATAGGAGGGAGAGGAGGATGTGAAATAGGAGGGAGAGGAGAATGTGGAATAGGAGGGAGAGAAAAATGTGGAATAGCAGGGTGAGAAGAATGTGGAACAGGAGGGAGAGGAGAATGTGGAATAGGAGGGTGAGGAGAATGTGGAATAGGAGGGTGAGGAGAATGTGGAATAGGAGGGAGAGGAGAATGTGGAATAGGAGGGTGAGGAGAATGTGGAATAGGAGGGAGAGGAGAATGTGGAATAGCAGGGTGAGGAGAATGTGGAATAGGAGGGTGAGGAGAATGTGGAATAGGAGGGAGAGGAGAATGTGGAATAGGAGGGTGAGGAGAATGTGGAATAGGAGGGAGAGGAGAATGTGGAATAGGAGGGTGAGGAGAATGTGGAATAGGAGGGAAAGGAGAATGTGGAATAGGAGGGAGAGGAGAATGTGGAATAGGAGGGTGAGGAGAATCAAGAACTGGAGGGGGATCTGGAGGGGGATCTGGAAGAGGAACACATTTATAAAGACTGGACAGGATGAAAGACATCAAGAAAGGGGAAAGAGTAGGGAAAGAAAAATTTAAAAAGAAAACTGTAAACTGAAAAGCTTCAAGAATTTTCCAACTTACTGATGGGATTTTCTCCAATATCCAGGAGCATTGCCCTGCTCTGACGAGCTGCAAAAAAAATAAATCAGAAATGTCAGATAGATGTTTGAAACAAGAAGGGCAAAGCCCATACGACTCACATGCTTGACCTTGACCTTTATATGACCTTGACCTTCAGGTGACCTTCAAGGTCAAGGTCAAACAACTAAACCTACCAATGACATCATACACAAAGAAATGCTTTACACATTTTTCCTACCAAAATACATGTGACCTTGACCCAAGGTCAAGGTCATCCAAGGTCATGCAACACAAAGCTCTTAATTCAAGACATAGGAAGCACAATGGTGCTTATTGGCACTTTCTACCATGAGATATAGTCACTTTTAGTGGTTCACTACCCCATTTTGGTCACATTTCATAAGGGTCAAAGTGACCTTGACCTTGATATGTGACCAAATGTGTCTCATGATGAAAGTATAACATGTGCCCCACATAATTATTAAGTTTGAAACAGTTATCTTCCATAGGTCAGGGTCAAGGTCACTTCAAAATATGTATACAATCCAACTTTGAAGAGCTCCTGTGACCTTGACCTTGAAGTCTCCGAGAAAAATCCAACGTTTAAGTTTTTTACGCCCGGACGGACGGACGCCCGGACGGACGGACGGACAGACGGACGACACGGCTCAGTACATAGACTCACTTTTGCTTCGCATGTGAGTCAATAAAATCAGTTACAACAAATCAAGGAGTAGTCATTTACCATCACCATTATTTCCTTCACAAAAGCAGCAAGAAAAATATTCTATCAAAAGGACATACAAAAAAATTAAAAATTAGAAATAATAAAACCCTACATTTTTCATGTTCTTGACAAGGGTCAAACATTGCAAGGTCACAAAGGAATGTTCAGGCCAAAGAGGCAGTTAAGCTTTTCACAACGTCCAGCCCTGAAATATTTGTTGATGTAAGCACAAATGTGTTTAAAAAAATAGATTAATAAATAACATCCAAAACATGTTCCAGTCACAAACTGGTCTGGCATCACTCCAGCAGTTTCCCAAGTCAACACTTGTCATCAGTCAAGAGAAGATGGAAGGCTTACTTCTTCGGCCAGTGATATTGTCAAGTGCCTGCATGCAGAGCACTGAATCTGGTGCACAAGAAAATTCCTGACATGCACACAGACACACCTTGCTGGGGGTGGTTGAAGCGAAAGACGTGGTGCTTGCCAAGGATGACACGGGCGCCAGTCTTCAGGACTGTGGGCTCCGTGACCTGGCGCCCATTGACATAGCACAGTGATCCCTCTTTGGGCACCAGTGTCACCAAATCTGCAACACAACCAAATTGCTAGTGCGTCTGTGACAAAACACAGACAGCGGACAGCTGCAGCAGCAGTAGTCACCAAATCTGCAACACAACCAAATTGCTAGTGCGTCTGTGACAAAACACAGACAGCGGACAGCTGCAGCAGCAGCAGCAGTCTTTGGAAAAAATGTAGGGGTTCCAGATAAATTACAGTATCACTCTCAGCATTACATTTGTAGTCAGTTTGACCTGGCTGCCTGGGCGTTCCGCAAGTGGAAGTTCCACCAGTAACAAGAGGGGAACCAAGCAATGCATGATACTGTGGAGGTCAGTGGCGCTGAAATGGTCGTTGTCAACCACATTCAGG
>JAWQFJ010002873.1:34983-42483 GCA_034096865.1 Theodoxus fluviatilis
GGAAAGGATAGGAATAGCAGTCCTCAAATACAAAGCCAATACAATACAACATAATACTTTATACAAGCTTCCAGGGGAAAGAGTTAGTACACAGTTCCCTTTTTGCTTTACAGCGAAGAACTTATGAAGAGGATTTTAAAAGCATGTGATAGTATGAGCAGATAAATAAAAAGTACAAAGCACTGGTAATAAGGAATTGTATCATTGCTTACAGATATACAAAGCTTTCTGGAAGATAAAATTACTCTGTGAGAGTGACAGTGAGCAAATTTTCACACACACATGCACACACATACAGGTAGACACCTGCATACACACACAAACACACACACACACACACACACACACACACACACACACACACGGGCTTGAGGCAAATAGAAAACTATTCATAACATCAAACTTTCATGAAACTTTTCCATCGAACATATGGGCTGGGATGACTACTTCTAAAGCAAAGAACCGCTATCACTAGGCAAATTTGTTTCTGCGCAAAGATCCTCTGACTTTGTTCATCCTCTCCATTTAACTACTATAACCATTAAATGGTGTGCATATGCACATTCTACAAATCTTTTCATCTGATGCTAAAGCAAGCATTGCCTGCAAGGAAAAAAGAAAACTACTGGACAGCCATGGGACAGAGAAGACACCACACAAAACAGGTGCGTGGGGATCAAGACAGACACGTGGGTGGAGGCATGGGAAAAAGTCTCCGTGCAGACCCTATGGTGCTTTATGCTCCACCAGGGAGCTCAGAGGATAGAGTGAGTGAGTGAGTGAGCAGATCCTCTAAGGAACACATCAAGATAACTGTGTCCATTGTTATTTTGACTTATATCACATTTCCATCTGATGTAGGCTGACAATAGAATTATGCTTAAGGAAGTAGATGTATTGACATAAAAATATACAATGTAATCATTAGAAAAATGGATATGAAAATCTGACCTTTTGTGACATTAGTGTGGGTATGTGTGTTTGTGTGAGAGTGTGTGTGTGTGAATGTGAGTGTGTGTGTATGAATATGTGTTTGTGTGAGTGTGTGTGTGTGAGTGTGTGTGTGTGTGTGTGTGTGTGTGTGAGAGAGAGAGAGAGAGAGAGAGAGAGAGAGAGAGAGAGAGAGAGAGAGAGAGAGAGAGAGAGAGAGAGAGAGAGAGAGAGAGAGTGAATGGGGAAAGGTCCACACAAGGTTGTGCCCATTTTACCTCCTGCAGTTTCTACAGAAGAAAGGGTGCAGAAAGTTCAGCACTACATAAACATCTATTAAAGCTTCATGATGAACACTGAGTAGACATTCTCAAAATAATAAGTGCAGATGCATAGAAATGAACCGTCGTTTTCATACTAAGCAGCTACAAATGTAAACAACATCTACTCCATCCACACACTTCAAATGATTAATACAAGTATAGTGGTAACCAAAGGTAGAAAAACAATAGTCACTACGAGGAATGTTGCATAACATCAAACATGCAATCAACATTCACGGGAACTTACAAGTCCAGCACTCTGAAAAAATTCATTTTACCATGAAAGAATCTTCAAAAGTAATGCAAAGAAAACATCTGAGTTCCAACTCTTCCCAAATCAATAAGAGGCTCCAAAGTTTTTCTTTGCCCTTGATGTTTTGGGTTTCATAAACATAATCCCACAAATACAACAACCAACACAAACAAGAAGGGCAAAGCCCATACGACTCACATGCTTGACCTTGACCTTTACATGACTTTGACCTTTACATGACCTTAACCTTCAGGTGACCTTCAAGGTCAAGGTCAAACAACTAAACCTACCAATGACATCATACATTAAGAACTGCTTTACACATTTTCCCTATCAAATAACACGTGACCTTGACCCAAGGTCAAGGTCATCCAAGGTCATGCAACACAAAGCTGTTAATTCAAGACATAGGAAGCACAATGGTGCTTATTGGCACTTTCTACCATGAGATATAGTCACTTTTAGTGGTTCACTACCCCATTTTGGTCACATTTCATAAGGGTCAAAGTGACCTTGACCTTGATGATATGTGAACAAATGTGTCTCATAATGAAAGTATAACATGTGCCTCACATAAATTATTAAGTTTGAAACAGTTATCTTCCATAGTTCAGGGTCAAGGTCACTTCAAAATATGTATACAATCCAACTTTGAAGAGCTCCTGTGACCTTGACCTTGAAGCAAGGTCAACCAAACTGGTATCAAAAGATAGGGCTTGCTTTGACCTATATACCACTTGTAGCTAAGGTCGCCATTCTCAATAACGTGGGAGAAAATTGGGAAAATGTGAAAAATGACTTTTTGAGACCACATTTATGGCTCCTGTGACCTTGACCTTGAAGCAAGGTCAAGTCACTATGTATGTTTTTTGAGGCCTTGTCATCATACACCATCATGCCACATTTGGTGTTGATAGACTTAATAGTCTCCGAGAAAAATCCAACGTTTAAGTTTTTTACGGACGGACGCCCGGACGGACGCCCGGACGGACGCCCGGACGGACGGACGACACGGCTCAGTACATAGACTCACTTTTGCTTCGCATGTGAGTCAAAAACACCATCACACGAAATCTCCAGACATTGTCCTGTATAAGGTTTCATCTCTTCTCCAAATATCTCAAACGATCTGATCATACAGACAGACAATGAACAAGCCAAATGATCCCTAACTACTTACCGAAGAGTTGTGTTCAACACCATCTAGTGGTTAAAATCTTTATTAATTAAGCTCTAGTCCCAGTGAAAGCTTCACACACTATCTACAGCAAAGAAATCTGGTTTGGGGTTTCCATTCCTCTTCTTCCAGCATACTAGGATCCAGCTGCAGCCGACATTACTACTTTACTCATACACACGTGTCATGGCCATGCCGACAGTGGCTACAGTAAAAAGTTACACGGCTAGACCTACAGATGTAAATGACATACAACCCATTACATCAACTGTTACAAGATCATTTTAACAGCTAGAAACTCAACACCAACAGGAGCAAAGACCCTTTCTGTCAGGACAAAGATGACTTACAGGTGTAAATGAAACACAACCCACTTCATCAACTGTTACACTATTATTTGCACAGCTAGACACTAGACACCCACCAAAGACCATTTCTGTCAGGACAGAGATGACCTAGAGGTGTAAATGACACAACCCATTACATCAACTGTTACACGATCATTTTTAGAGCAAGACACTCAACAATACAGGAAAAAATTTCCATTTCTGTTAGGGCAGAAATGACCTATGATGTAATGACACATGACACATCAAATCACTGTTCACAATTATTTTCATAACTAGACACTTGACACCAACAGAGACACTGACCATTTCTGCCAGGGCAGAGATGACCTTGCCAAGGGTGGTGAGGGACTTGTTGATGTTGGCGCCTTCCTTCAGTCTGGTGCCCTTGGCACCGGTGGAGTCGGCTCTCTCAGACCCAGCCAAGTCCACAAGGCTGATCTTGCTGACCTGCAGCAGTGGAAACACGCAGCTCTTAGCCACCACCAACATCTAACAATGGACTTCTGCTTCAGGTCCCAAAAGAACAATTAATGATTAACATCTGCTTGATGCCTCAAAAGGCTTGGAAGCTTGTGACTGTGGATTCTAAGTAATAGAAAGTATGGCATCACACTATATTTACTGTATGTGGGACTTTTTTTCTATGGCATAACGTTTCCTTCATCGCCCAGAATGTGTTGTCCTCCTGACTCCTTGATGCTCAGTACCGATGTAACCTATCACACAAAGCATGCAAGAGAAGCAGTACGTGAGATTATTCTGAAACCAGCCTACTTCCTGTGAATCAGATTGCTAACTCATCTGCAATATTTGAGCTTTGCAATTTGGGCAACCACACTCTCTCCCTTACAAGACATTAATTCATTGAAGTCTGACAGAAAAGTTTAATACTTTGTGGAATGGCCTACGTGGCATAAATAAAAAAGAAAAATGTAACTGTTTAAAACAAGGGCATAATTACACACCTTCTCTCCCACCATGTTGGTAGTTTCGTCGTAGCGGCGCTGGGAGAAGATGATGGTGAAGACAGCATGGGAGCGGCTGCTTGTCTCATTCATGTTGGTGGCGGCAACGGTCCTGGAAAGGTGGGAAAAGATGCATTTGCTTGGAGTTGACACTTTATTAATCACAGTTATCAAACAGTCTTCTCAAAAGCGGGGGGGAAAATCCCAATATTCATGTGAATGTATCATAAACTTTAAGTTTTATATATATATTAGTCAAAATTCTTTCACTCAGTATAAAACTGAAAATCTGGAAATAACTAAGAGAGCAACGGGCAAGCAGATAAAACCCCCATCTTTATATGCATGGACAGCAAACTCTGAGTCAAGGGAGGTAAAAAGCGCTTACCTCCCTTAGACTACACCTCACCACAATTGGTTGCCTTGCTTGAGAATTCAATTCATCATAAAGGGAGATGTATCATCGAAGGCAAGGAAAAGGAATTCTTATCAACCACTTCTTTAATGCCAAAAAACGTTATGGGCAGCATTCACCTCAGAAGTACTCAACGAATGCTACATGATTACATGCCATCTCTGGATCAAAAACAGTTATCACTCTCCTTCCATTGGCAAGACAGAATAAGAATCATTCTCACCTGGCTTTGTTGCCCTCGTCAATGAGGCGGTTGATGTCATCAAAGCTCTGCACAGCCAGCTTGGAAAGGTCCTCCACATAGGGTCCCAGCAGTGGGTGCTCTCTCACTCGCAGGTTGTTCTTGTTGCTAGGGTTCAGCAGGTCCCGCACCCTCTCACAGTAAATCTCCATATAGCTCACCTGTACAGGGAAATATATGTCTTACATTAAAATGATACTGCAACAGTGTGCTTTGTGTGAGTGTACATGTTTATGTGTGTGTATGCATATATGTGTGTGTGAGTGTGCATACGTGCGTGCGTGCATGAGTGCATGCATGCGTGCATGTGTATGAGAGTGTGTGCATGCACGTGTGCATGAGAGCGTGTGTGCTTCAATCATGGGACTTCCATATATCGAAAAATGCCTTAGCTTTCCTTAGATTAACTAGCATGGAAATACAGCTTATAACTTTGCTAACAAATTCCAGAGATCTTCAAGGTCAATTTGCAATAAAATCTCATCACTGAAATGGGCAAGAGAGGACATGACAGGACTTGCCTCCACAGAGTAGTGCACATCCTCACACTTGTTCTCCTTGATCCTCAGGAACAGGTCTTCACACAGCTGCAACATCGAAGCAACACGTGGAGTTGAAAGACACCAAGAACAAATGACAATCTTTCAAGCAAACTGGCAGATGAATCCCAATAACAAAGAGCACACCCTAGCAGCAGACACCGGCAAACTGAACTGTACTGAACACCAATACATTCACCAACAGCTCTCTCCCTGTGCCACTCCCTCTTGAACACCAGCTGCAGTGCTTGCTTTTTCTAACATCTTGGTACAATTCTGCCCACTGTGGAGCACTGCAAAGAGCTCTCCTCTGATGTGAGAGGATGAGGCAAAAGACGCTGATTTCATGCTGCAACATTTTACCCTCTCAAGAATCTACAACAGCTCCTGGGCCTGACTGATCCGTCATCAACTGGCTCCACTTCCTCACGGCCATTTTATATATGCCAGCTTTTTTAAAAATCAAATTCACCAATGGTGAACCACATCACAGTGAGCCTTTACTGTCTTCAAAGGTCCCAGTTTTACCCCTGGGTGGGAAGAAACGATACGGTTACTGCATCCTGCCAAGAGGTGCCACTACAGAATCTGTGGGGTCTCAAACAACGCACCTGCAGGATGCAAGAAACAACAGGTGAGCATCTTTTCCACTGGGCCAGCGTCTCCACAATAGGCTACATGCAAACCACCTCCACTCGTACCACTTCACATGCAATATAAAGTATGTATCATGCAATAATGATGGGCTGTGGCCTCCAGCCCAACAAAGCCTGTGTGTCTCCACACTGTGTCTGAAATCAACAGACAGCACTGCAGATTCTCACCTGTGGGATGATGCCCTGCTGTCCGGGCTCGCTGCGCCCCATCATGGTGTAGCTCTTGCCAGACCCTGTCTGTCCGTAGGCAAAGATGCAAACGTTGTAGCCCTCAAAGGCGTGATCTAACATCTCCAGCCCGATTTCTTCATACACCTTCCTTTGATTGGCAAACTCGGGGTCATGGGACTGAAATTGGTAGGGGAAAACATTTTAAGAAACATGAAGAAAACATAAATCAATTGAAGACACTTGGCTAGACTGTGATGACAAGCATTTCTATGTCTGTGAAGTTTGATGATTATAAGACACCAATTTCAGGGTCTATAGCATATGTCTTCATAATGAAAACTGTTGTAGTTTTAAAATTACATGTTTATATGTATACAACAAGAAGGGTAAAGCCCATACGACTCACATGCTTGACCTTGACCTTTATATGACCTTGACCTTCGGGTGACCTTCAAGGTCAAGGTCAAACAACTAAACCTACCAATGACATCATACACGAAGAAATGCTTTACACATTTTTCCTACCAAAATACATGTGACCTTAACCCAAGGTCAAGGTCATCCAAGGTCATGCAACACAAAGCTGTTAATTCAAGACATAGGAAGCACAATGGTGCTTATTGGCACTTTCTACCATGAGATATAGTCACTTTTAGTGGTTCACTACCCCATTTTGGTCACATTTCATAAGGGTCAAAGTGACCTTGACCTTGATGATATGTGACCAAATGTGTCTCATGATGAAAGTATAACATGTGCCCCACATAATTATTAAGTTTGAAACAGTTATCTTCCATAGTTCAGGGTCAAGGTCACTTCAAAATATGTATACAATCCAACTTTGAAGAGCTCCTGTGACCTTGACCTTGAAGCAAGGTCAACCAAACTGGTATCAAAAGATAGGGCTTGCTTTGACCTATATACCACTTGTAGCTAAGGTCGCCATTCTCAATAACATGGGAGAAAATTGGGAAAATGTGAAAAATGACTGTTTTTGAGACCACATTTATGGCTCCTGTGACCTTGACCTTGAAGCAAGGTCAAGTCACTATGTATATGTTTTGAGGCCTTGTCATCATACACCATCATGCCACATTTGGTGTTGATAGACTTAATAGTCTCCGAGAAAAATCCAACGTTTAAGTTTTTTACGGACGCCCGCCCGGACGGACGGACGCCCGGACGGACGGACGACACGGCTCAGTACATACTCACTTTTGCTTCGCATGTGAGTCAAAAAGTGCACAAGCACAACTGCATACACATACACACACACCAAGATAGAGAGGTGGGGGGGGGGGGGGGGGGGGGGGGGAGGAAGAGGAAGGGAGAGGGAGGGAGAGAGAGAGAGAGACGAGAGAGAGAGAGAGAGAGAGAGTGAGAGAGAGGAAGGGAGGGAGGGAGGGAGGGAGGGAGGGAGGGAGGGAGGGAGGAGGGAGAGGGAGGGGGGAGGAAGGCGGAGGAGGGAGGGAGGGAGGCG